>CM076569.1:755574434-755691483 GCA_034641835.2 Pinus albicaulis
TATCCTCGATCAATCATTTCGATAATGATTCGGGGTATTGACCGAATGTTGCATGGGGGTCTTGTATCCTCCTATGAATATATAGGATGGTATTGATGCCCTGTCTGTTGGTTTAATCATGAGAACATTGCATGAGGATCGAATCCGAGGTAGGAAGGAGTCCATAGAATGAGTTTGAATCAGTCAGACGAATTTTGAAGGATAAGGGGACGAGAGTGTTTTGAGTGATTTTGAAGACTCGAGGGAACACCCTGTGTTTTTTTTAGGCTATCTACATGGCTCATATGATTGATGTTTAACTCGGTGGGGTGTTGTATTCAAAAAGAATGTTCGTCGCTGGAATCATCATCGGATTTGAGTGCATATGAATCTGATCGACCGGGCTGGTGGTATAATATATGGTGTAAATGGGTGGACTCCTTAATCATCTCACGTCCATGCAAGAGTTTTGGGGTCTGACTCTATAATAGATGGTGGGCTTTCCCTGGATGTCTTTGATGTTGCTGTTTCCATTTCTAAATGAGAACTGGTTTTTCCGTTGCTCCATCTCTCTTTCCAGTTTGTCGATGGTGTTTTTCCGGCTAATTTGAATGCTATTCCGGTACATGACATCAGTAATATGTGGTCTCGTTCAACCGAGGTATTGAATTATCGAGGCTTATCTATCTCTGATCATGTCGACAGTGGCGGCGGTATAACTTTTTTGTCTAGGCTGGTTTCGTCATTAGTTCTCTAGGCTGTCATTACTTTCGGCATCATAACATTGGGTCATAATTCCCTCTTCTTTTGGGCTATTTTATCGCTTTTGAACCTTGGGGCCATCATTTTGGCGGCTATATTCCTCTGCGGCTTTTGTAGTTGACATCACTTCTTGTCTGGGAAGAATTATTTCGGTTTTCTTGTTTCGAGTGAAAGACTTCATTAGTGCTAACGTTCGTCTCCTAGTATCCTTAGTGTTCATTGATGTCAACACGGTCTTATGATGGTAGCCGCTGTCATTCTGTACACTTGCATTAATCTATATTCATAAATAGGGTCTACTTTCTCAGCTATATTATAGTTTCGGGACCGTGACGACAATATGACTTACATTTTCTATACTTCCTTGGGATTGTAGCTATCTGATGTCAGGGCAGTAGATTTGAATTCTTGCATTCTCGGGTTATTCCATGGTATGATTTGTTTTCCTTATATGGTCACCCCAACACTTCATATAAGGTATTTTATGGGTCCACTCATTCTGTGAGTTTACTTTCTCAGTTGAAGGGATGTATTTGTGATCGACTCGACCATATCACATCTATCGAATCTGCCACATAAGCTACACCCATTAATTTTATCTTTCAGTTATTGTCAGGTGTGCAGTGGAGGTTCTCTGGATTTTTGCATCTGCAGGTGTATTTACTCCATCTGCAATCACTCTCAATATGATGGATGTGTCCACCGCCACTCCATTCGAAATTCAGGGAATAAAGGCGATTCCCCAAAAATCAATTCCTGGTGATTATGGACATATCGAAGGGTCAGAAATTGATGAGTTGATAATTCAACAAGCTATCAAAAATACCTCTGCTACTGAAGCAAAGGTGCAGGGTGGTCATTATAGGAAGAAAAAAGTTGGCAGACGCAAGAAGCAGACTGCTTTGTTCAAGCATAATATGGAAATTAAGGAAGTTATTTTAGACTATGAGGATCTCTGTGGGCGGGTGGCGAGCTTGCAGAAGCGTGTTGTTATAGGAAGGTGGATGTTCATGAAGAACACTGATTTTGACACAATCACATGGATCAACAAATATTGGAAGCCAATTATTGGATATACTCCTAAGGTAAGTGATCTTATAAATCGCTGGCTCTACATCCATTTTATGGATGACAATGATGTATTCAAGACCATTAGCAGGACTTGGGTTCGTGGGAGAAGCTTTATGCAACTCTTACCATGGTATCTTGGATTTAATCCGGTCATGGAGGCACCTCGTATCAAGGTTATTTGGGTGAAGTTTTCGGGACTCCCTCTGGAATTCTGGACTCTCAAGGCATTAAGGGCAATTGGAAACTCAATCGGTTGCACTAAGTATATTGATCCCAGTATTTTGGGTGCAGGCGATAAGAGAATCGCATGGATTCTGGTTGAGGTTGATTTTTCTGGGGGTCTACCTAGGGACGCCGACTTAGTATGGGGCAACAGATGCCATCGTCAGCGTATTGAATTTTTGGGCATTCCCTTTCGGTGCCTCATTTGTCATCGAACCGGACACTTAAGGGAACATTTTCCATTCAGATTGAGATTGGATCGACCGGGTGGTGCTATGGCTGGCGTAGCAGAGGGACGACATACACATGCGAATTTCGGCTCTTCTGGTGGATTTCATACAGGTAGTCATGTTTCTCCTTCCTCTAATGATGATGCCTATGTTTCTGCTGATGGTCAAGTCAAAAAAAATATTCATGTGATTGAGGAAGTGATTCTCGGGCCTGATTTCAATAGGGTGCCTCTTGATAATTTCCAGGTATTGGAACTGGAGTCTAAATTTCAGCCCTCTGAAAAATAACACTTCACCTGTATCAATCGGGTTGGGCGCTGATATACCAACTGACTCATTCCATGAGGTTTCTTTGGATATTCCTGCTGCTGTACACCCACTCTTTCACCCTATCAATATACCT
The DNA here is from genome assembly GCA_034641835.2 of Pinus albicaulis. NCBI lineage: Eukaryota > Viridiplantae > Streptophyta > Pinopsida > Pinales > Pinaceae > Pinus > Pinus albicaulis. Next base: position 755,577,102 of record CM076569.1, read on the forward strand.
GATAGTACTCCTCTCTGTATTCCGAGCGTTCCCGACGATAAGGGTAAGTCAATTGTTGATCCCCCACTCTTTCATACTACCAACTTCTCCATTGGTGAGTCTTCTACTCTTCCACGTCGTTCTCCGAGTGAGGTTCATCTGTCTTTAGATATTTCCCCAGAACATATTGACCCTGCGGTCCTTTTAGACTCCCCTCGGAATTCCATTGGGAGTGACTTAGAATCCATTATGGCCAACCCTAATATAGATCTTGCAGCACTTACTGTCTATGACAGGCCTCCATCGTCAAGGGATTCAAGGCCCTCTCCTCATCCCTCTTCTAATATAACTACTAGGCAAAAATCGAAGGTGCCCAATAAATATACAAGGGGCAAATTCAAATCTATCTCACTGTTCACTGCGGAAGAAGAGAATCTCACAAATATTCCCATAACTGTTAGTGCAGGCTTATGGGATACCACAAGGGCGCTTAGATCAAGCAACCCTGAGTGGATTAAAAGGGTTGACGACAGTTTCGCTCATACCACTTCTGAGATACAGCAGGAAGCTTTTTCATATTTCTCAACTTTCTATATGAAAGATCATTCGATTAATGTCGATAATCAGACCTGGGTTATGGAACATATCACTAAATATTTTGATGATGAGGCCATTGCCTTGATTGACCAGCGCATCACCAGGAATGAGGTTCTTGGGGTCCTGAAATATTTTCCACATGATAAGTGCCCGGGGCCGGATGGGTGGCCTGCGGAATTTTTCATATACTTTTTTTATTTACTTGGTGGGAAGCTTACTGATTTGATGGAGTTATTCCGCACACAAGGCCATATACCTGCAAATCTCAACTCTACATTCATCGCCCTAATCCCAAAATTTGCAGATCCTCAATCTTTCTTAGACTTCAGACCGATAGCTCTTTGTAATCTAATTTATAAGGTTACCTCTAAGATCATTGCAAATCGAATTAAAGGTTGTTTATTTGTGCATATCTCCAGGGAACAATATGGTTTTCTAAAGGGCCAATCTATTCACGATGCAATAGCTATTTCACAGGAGGTGCTTCATTCTATGCACTCGGATAAAAAGGAGGCCTTGATTATGAAAGTGGATCTTCAAAAGGCATATGATTCTGTGGATTGCTCCTTCATCAGAATTATTATTCTCAAGATCGGCCTTCGCATTCAGATTATTCATTGGATAATGTATTGTGTATCTACTGTTCGATATGCAGTTATTGTGAACGGTATTCCGACAAAAATTTTTGATGCTGGTCGCATTTTGCGTCAAGGATGCGCACTATCTCCGCTCATTTTCATCCTCATAATGGACGGATTTAGCAAGATCATGCATACTGTAGAACAAAGGGGCTACATTAAGGGTTTTGCATTTTCACGCTCTGTATCCTCGACACATTCTCTATTTGTCGATGATCTGTTACTCTTTGGTTATTTGATTAGAAACTATTGGTTCTATATACATATTATGTTTATGCGTTTCGAATCTACTACAGGCTTGAGTATCAACAGGAGCAAATCATTTCTCATTTATGAATTTGGGGACATTCAGGAGATCATGTTCATTGTTGAATTTCTGGGAGTCGATTACAGATTGGAAACACAAGATTTCAAATATTTGGGATATATAATCAAACCATGCAGTTACAAGAACCGATACTAGATTTGGATGGTTGATAGACTCAGGGCTCCCATTTGCCGATGGACTCATCGCTGTCTGTCCATGGGGGGGCGGCTTATAATGATACAATCTGTCTTGTCTCAGAAGATGGTTTTCTGGGGTCATCTTTTCTATATACCTGATGGTATCATTAGGAATATAAATTTTATCATCTCCCAATTCCTCTAGGGTGGGGCTAATATGGATAGGAAATATCATCTATGCAGATATGATTTATTATGCCGACCCAAGGATATGGACGGATGGGGCATTCTGAATGCCCGTGACTTCAATTGTGCCCTTCTGATTAAATCCTTTTGGCGGGCCATTAACGGTTCTTTCATATGGAACGCCATTATCAAATCCAAATATATCGATGGGGATATTCTATATCGGCTCAGCTGTCATGACTTCTCCTTTCCTCGGAAAATATCAGCCATTTGGGGCAGTTTCAAGAGAATTCTGAGATATGTTGCTCATCGTCTAACATGGAATTTTCGAGATGGTGGACGCATTCCGATTGGTTTCCAGAGCATTCTCTCTCTACATAATCATACTGGCCCTTCCCAACACCTTGTTCATACTTTGGCTCACATAGGAATCCATCTTATTTCCCAAAATATTTGTGAATGGTCTTTTGTTGCTCCTATTTTCAAGATTTTTATTCAATTGGGATTGGTTGGGGATGTTGCTGCCGAATGGGAACTGCTTCGTAATGATCTGAGGGGCGCTGGTCTTTGTCACGTTCCAGGAGGTGATCTGATTAAATGGAATGGCCCTCTCATAGATAATATGGTCATAGTACAAGATATCTATCGTGGCATCATTTCCCTTACACAACAGGTACAAGTGACCAGGGATTTTTTTCCATTTTGGAGTAGGAAATTTTCCAAAAAAATCACTATCTTTGGGTGGTTGGTTTGGCGTGGGAAGATTCTTACATGGGAGAACCTCAAGAAGAGAGGTCAACAGGGCCCCAGTCGATGTGCCATTTGTTGTCGGGAGGATGAAACTATTTCACATATATTCTTTTCATGTCAAATCATTCAACGGTTGTGAATGTTATTCAGCTCCTTTTTTATGGGTCCTTTATGGTTTCCTGTGGATTTCCTATCTGTTGCTGTTGATTGGGAAAAATTGAAGTCTAATTATAGATCGCTCCCTTTCTTCTTTATATGGGAGATCTGGTTGGCCAGAAACCAATCAATTTTTTAAAACAGACCTTTCAATCTCAACCGTGTATATGAGGCCATTAATAGGTGGATGATTGATCGTCCACAATATGTGGTGTCTGTGGTGGATTTCTCTCATCGCATTAGACCACATGAAATTTCCATCCCAGCCATATTTTTCGATGGGGCTTTAGTGGAGGGTTTTATTGGATGCGGCGTATGGCTAAAACTGTCTAATCGAGATTGAATCCACATCTACTGGAATGGTGGCCCTAGGTCTAATAACAAGGCTGAGAATATGGCTCTTTGGGGTGGTCTTTGGGCGGCATCTGACCTTCATCTTCAAGATGTCAATATATATGGGGACTCTAATCTTTTCAATGGTTGGATCACCAACATATAACGTATGTTGTCTCCGAACCTTCATGGTTGGTTCAAAAGAACATAGAGACTCTAGAGGAGGTTGAATTGTCCGCCTATAAATCATATATTTAGAGAAAATAATACTTGGGTGGATGGGTTATCAAAGAAGGGTATTTTGGTTTATTTTGGGGTAATGAAGATCACTCATTTCAGGGATTGTTATCAGATTCGAGAATCTTCTATTCCCATTCCATGATTTTGATGAACTACAATCATATTTCTCTGATTTTTGTTTTTGTCATATACAGCTGGTTGGATTCTGTCTATATTCGTACAGGTCATATCGATATTTTCATAGAGGAATAGTATAATTATGCTGACATACAGGGCATCCATTTATAGTGATATAACCTCTTATATGGTTTCAGACTACATAGACTCTTACGCCTCCTGCTTTCTTTCAAGCGTGCCTGATCATATTTGTTAAGCAAGCACGAAATATTTATTTCAAGCGAGCCTGTTTAAAACTACTTATCAGCCTGCTTTCAAACATGTCATAAGTTTGAAAATCTGTTGTTATACATCTACATCAGTCCTGGACTTTCCGTTTTCAAGCAAGCCTGGGTATATTTGACAAGCAAGCCTGCAAAATTTATTTCAAGCGAGCCTGTTTTAAACATCTTATCAGCCTGCTTTTAGTTATGTCACAAGTATGCATGTCTGTTGTTTTCATCTACTATCAGGCTTGGACATTTTTTCTATCATGTCTGCCGGAAAGATACATTTTGGTCAATCAGCACTGATTCTGCCAGGACGCCATTTCTTATCCTTTTTTCATTTTCGGCATTAACAATTTTTCCTTGCATATTATGAACATGATCTTATGCTATCTATTAATTGTAATCATCTTTTTCAGTTTATATGTTTAATAGGTATGAACAGATGTAAATGTGGAAGGGGTTGATTAAGTTCCTCCATAATTATGATAGCCAGTCACCTTCTAAATTGCTTATTCATACTTTGAATTTGCATTTTACACTCTGACTACGCAATGTTGGTTTGCTCGCTGAATTATATCAGCTGAGAATGAAATTTGTCAATGTACTGTTATATCTAATATATGCAACGCTTTTTTTCTTCTTTAAAAAAAAATTTAGCATTTGTTTTGAAATTTCTACCTTTCCTGGTATATTTTATTAGGTGAGTGAATTTAAAATGTAGAGTGATCAATTTCATCCGTTTGAAATTCCACATGAGTGTGGTCACTTTCTTTGGCTGGGGAAATCCATTCTACCTAGTCAATTTTCTCGAACCAGTTTTCTCGAACCCGATCAACCTCTCATTGGCTAGACTAAATGCATCTGCTAGCTCAAAATGAGAGAGTGTTCATTGTATTTAATTTGTATGTGAAATGAAAGTGTCTTACTCTGTTTTATGAGGTGTGAACAATTCTTTGAAGGCACTGAAAATAATAAATTTAGGATTTAGAATAAAAAAGAAAAAGAAAGAGCGTGAACGCGGACTAATTGATAAATGATAAACTTCCACCGCCCAACCGACATTGAGAGATTTACAGCGTTTGCCATCGAACAAAGAGGCATTGAAGAAATTTCGTAGCAAAAGGGGTGGGCAAAAATATCTCTCCATGACGGCTGGCTGGTCAAGTGGGCGAGACCTAATCGGTGGGAGCAGGCCTGGAATTTCAAATCCCTTTTACTTGTCAAATGAAAATTGGTTGACGTTTTTTCATTTTTCATGTCTTTCCTTTTAAGTTCTACCAAAATTTGTAAGTGTCGATTTAATATAAATATATTAAACACAAATTTGGAAATGTAGATTTAATCTAAATATAATAAACACAAAATTCTTCACCCTTGATATATTATATGAATATTGATAAAAATACAATAGGTTTATATAGGGTTTTTTGAATTGTTGTGATATCTAATTTATTCCAAACTTCCGAAGATAAGTTGAGATAATATCTCAACTATCTCTAACAAGCACCATTAAAATTTAATTTTTTAGTTATAACATTAATGTAAATTTTAACTTCAACTAAAAAAACTCTAATAAACAAAGTTATTTTTCATTAAAGTTCATAGTCGCTTCATAGTTCCCAACTATAATAAACAAAATTATTTTTCATTAAAGTTCGTAGTCCCTTCATAGTTTCCTAGTCAAAGTTTTTGTTGGCTAATAAATTTTTTGGTCAAATGTTGATGAGAAAAGAGACTGTGACAAAGAAGAACTTTGACCAAGATCATATCTCTATGCTTTCTTTTTCAGTTTTTGCTAATGATACTTCCAAGGAACTTTCCTAGATAATTATTTGACTAAGGAACTATGTCCAATAAACTATGATTGTCATGTTCCCTAATTGATTTAAGTTCTATTGATTTTGGGTTTTGTTGGTTAAAATTCAGGGTGATCACAATTCTAAGGAATTTCTTAATTAAAAATTTTCACTAACAAAAATAAAAATTTTGATTAAAAAAAAAAATTACAACCAATAAAAATTTTATGAATTATGTTGAGCATGAGACATGCCACATGTTAATCACATTATGTCCATAAGTGTTATATATATATATATATATATATATATATATGACTAATTTAGTTCAATTAACACTCTAGAAATTAGATAAATAGAGCATAATTCATCTCAAACATTAAAAAATAAAAAAGAGTAACATAAGAATATCTAGAAAAAAAAAAAAAAAAAAAACCATATCAATGGTATGGTAAGTGAACTTTAATTATGTGATTAACATATATTTTGTATCATGGTTAACCTAAATTTACAAGCCTAAATTCAAATTAACCATAGTTTGAAAGCTATATCAAGTTTTATTACTGCTTTGCAAATTCTAATGGTGAGTATATGGTAGTGCATTGTTAGTGTTTTATCTTTTAAATATTAATAACTTTTCCTACTAAAATAAATTATTTTATTTAATAAATATCAATTTTATTATATTTTTATTTAATATATATCAATTTTATTATATATTGATTTTTAAATAATTTGAGCAAAACAAATTATATATCAATTTGTTATTTTCTTTTGAATAACTTAAACAATTAAATATTAAAGAACCATTGTTAAGCAAGTAAAGACTCAAACTACTTCAAAAAATGAAAGATTAACCAGCAATTAAAGGCTCAAAATACTTAAAAATGAAATATTAACAAACAAAACTATAACATAACACTCACGATAAAACGACTTCCTAAAACGATGAAGTCTGCGCCCACACTCTGCAACCACCTAACAGAGCTACCATACTCTCAGTCTACTCTCATCCTGATATTTGTACTTTACTTTCATTCTAAAACATTGCTTGCATTGGAATGTTGGGAAAAAGAATGGTGGAATATATACCTGCCTCCATGAAAGGTAAGGTTGTAAAAGCAAGAACAATGGCATCGCATAGGCATCAGCAAGAGCAAGAGCATTGAGTTTATTATTCAATATTTGTGTTCTTTAGGTCATTCACCAGCTCAAAACCAAACACGAAATCTCTTTAGCTTTAGGTCGTTCACCTGCTCAAAACCAAACACGAAATCAAAAAGATAAAGATTGAAAAAAACATATTCAATGATATAAATGAACTCGAGATGTCTGAGATATACAAAGAGAACCACAAAACCCTGAAGCAAATTAACTGTATAAGCTGAAATGTTTTTTCAAATTGATTTATAATCAAATGGGATAAGAAAATATGCAAAGCAAACTTACATTGTCTATTAAAACAATTCATAAGAACATTCTCTTTTCTTCTTATTTTGTCCTCAAAGAGCGGCTTCCCCTGAATCAGTGAGAAAAGATTCCACTTCAGCAAGTGAATGATAGCAGGGCCAAAACCCTAGCAACTTAACATAGAAATTAAGAAGCAATAAGGATAGAGTGACCTTTAGCTCGAATGATTTTCTCTCTGGATTTAAATGTCAATGGTCTTTCTCCTTGTATGTTGAAACCCTCCAATTTTCCCTAAGTTAAAAACAATAAAAACTATTTTAACTCTCCAAAACCAAGACATGTATCAATCCAAACAAATCCAAGTTAGACCATTATCTACATCCTACATCCTATTTGTAGATAACCATGAGTGAAATTGGGTATGTCATATCAATTTTATAGAGAAAGAAATAGAGAATCAGATAATGTGAACCATACTTTAATGGAGGTTAGGCATATGCTGGTGACTCATGAGGGCTCGCCCATATTTTGTGACATCACATACAGTTTAATTTTCAGTTTATCGGTTCATATTTTTTATTCTCCGTGTCACTCACCTGCAAAACAACCAATGAGGGACCTTAGAGAGATAACAAGAAAGAGTCAGTTATTTAATGAACTCAACCTCTCACAAGATAGCAGAGAGTGCTGCAAAACCCAAAATTATCAAATTTATTTATAAAATTTAGCACACAAGAAAACATTGAAAAGATGAACCAAAAACTCCTGCTACGACAATTAAAAATGAAAAATTATACCAAAAAAAAAAAAATCTAATAAACACGCATGCCCATATAGCAAACAAGACAAAGAAATGAAAACCCCGTGACTATAATAGCTATTGTGTCTGGCCAGGGAATTGAAATTGTCTCTGAAATCAATACGGCTAATAGCCCGGCTGCTTATTGACTCTGAAGGAGGTTCTTACTTACTTGACCTGCTTACTTTTCTGGCTTCTCAGGTACAACAAAAAATTAAATGGGTTCAATAAAAAATTTATAGGATGTACCCTACTATAAATTTTGACGGGTTCAACAAAAAATTTAAAGTCATTTTGATGGGTTGTTGATCTACCAGTCACATCAAACATGACGGGGAAATTGGTACTCAAAACCTTACTCTTTGTTAAAAAATGGAATCAGCACGAAGATCTGTATCTTTCCAACAATTAGATGAGAAGGATAAAGTTGAAGAAAATCCTCTCAGAGATATGTTCACTTCATCGTCTAGCCATGTTATAAACTCAGCCGAGCTTGAATATTTAGAATGTCAACCATCTCCTAGATGGCAGTTGCCAAATATAAATGCATCCGATGTATATTCTGATTTTTCTGCACTTCATCTAATTGCCTCTACCAGAATTTCCATGAAGGAAACCATAAGCCAAATTCAAGAAAACTCTGATTGTGTGCAATCCATTCCTCTCCTTGATCCAAAAATTCTTCAAGCAGAAGCTAAAAGGCTAAAAACCCAGTATCTTCATTTGGGATGTATTCAGGTAGGAATAGCTGCTTTGACCCATAGAGGGCTAGAAACCTTTGTACTTGCCGCAGTCAGAGATCTTACCCATAATAAGTATACTGACTCACTGATAGAAGGAATAGTTGCTCCACTGTCGAATGACCTGGTTTATTTTGATTGTTATCCTAATTTCTCTGTATATGTCTTCGACAAGCATATAAAAGACATATTACAGCTGCAGATCCAGACATCTGGATTTTATATGAGGAAAAAGAGACACAATATAGCCATTCAGACAAGAGGGTGTTTCAGGCATACCAACACCCTATATCCTGCAGTCTTCCATACTCCGAGTCAATATTCCAAATCTAGTGTGGTAGTTCTTACAGATTCAAAAAATCGAAAGATTGAACACCAAACAATCTGATGGGAAGATCTGAGCTTCCCTGAACACTGGATTGTTCAAAATCCCAAGCCTCCAGGTATGTAGAGTATTACTTCTGCCAATGTCCAAGAAAAACAATCTTCTGTTGTAATTTCATGTCCCAGAAGATCAACCATCAATCGTAGAAGAATGAGTTAGCTCTGCAGAAGTTCCCCTTTGTACAGGAATCCTAAAGAAATTGATACTGCTTGCTCTTCTCGTTCTTCTATTCATTGTCAGCATATTGAGTTTTTTGAGTTTACCCAGTTAGTTAATTTTTCCTTTGTAGAAGTCATCTATCGGAACTGTAAATCAAATGTAAATCTTAGCCAGCTTGATGAACTTGTTCTACATTATAATCATCATCCAAGTACTGGAGAAGCCCCACCTTCTACATCAGTTAATCCATGTCCTAATCCCAAATGTTCATACATTCCCTTTCCTCATGAGTCTGACCATGTGTTGATGATGCATAGCCTACCTTCTTTGGAAAAAGAAGATCCCAGCTTACAGAAATATTCAACAATCTGAGACTACCAAGCATGCCTAGATATGGCATAGGATACTTGGAACAGTTGAACAGTTTAATTCCAAATAGTAGATTCATTGATTTGCCTGATGACTGCAAGAAGATGTCAATCGCAGAGATGTACAAATTCTTTTCTATAATGGATGGGTGTGATAAATACAAAATAGATACCCAATGGATGAAAGCCATGTTAAATTGGGATCTAATAACTCATCCTAATGTTGAATCTTTGATCTCAGCACATCTACAGAAGAAAGAATTAGATTGGCCACTGAATGGAAGACATATATGGACTCCAACAATTTATGGATATCTTTTTATGTCTAGAAATATATTTTTGAATCAGAATCTGTCATGATGACAAATACAGTCTCATCTTCCATAGCCCAGCACTCTGGGACTGTTATAGATGACAGTAAAGTTGAAACAACTACCACATTCCCTCCATATAAAGGCATAATTTTAGAAGAAGCACAAAACTCTGCTAAAGCTATCCCCTTGGCTCTTAAAGATGACAATGCCCTAGGAATTGATGGTAGAATTCAAAAGGCCAGTGAGCAGATAAATTGGACAAATACTGCAATCAAAGGTCTAGAGATGAATACTGCTAAAGCAGCTTCTGTCAAAGAAAATCTTGATGGTCTTCAAGTCTCTATTTCTGATGTAAATAATTCTTTGAATCATGTTCAGTTTTCTACTTCTTCATTGAAAAGTTATGTCAAAGAGTCCTTAGAAAAAATTGAACTGGTAGAATCTAAAGTCGACAAAGAATTCCATTCTACCCAAGGACACACTGAGAAGTTTACTGTACAGTTTGAGAAGCTTCAAATAAAAAGTGTTGATAAGCCTATCCCGGCGTCTTTTCTGCACCAGAGAAGTGTGAAAATACAACATCATGTCAAGCCTACTGACAAATTTCCTCAATTATTTCCAAAAGAAGTAACCCAGTCTAAAGCAGAGACAGAAAACCCAGAAAATACAGAAAAAATCTCAATAGCCTCTTTATTTAAAGAGCCAGAAGATAAATCTTCACAGAGTTCAGAATCTCAGTTGTTTCCCATTTATGAACCACTAAGAGTCAATTTACCAGGTATCCTGCTCCTGACTTAAGTGGTAAAGGAAAAATTCCTGAAACTCACACATTCCATTCAAATGCTCACAGGAAATGGAATATAGATAACTTAAGTGTGGGACAAATTAGACAGTTAATTGATATGATGTTCACAGAATACAAATTAATGTGTTTGAAGGGAAAGAATGAAGTAGAAGCCTGTAAAAGTATAATTCAATGTTTTACTGGTACTTTTCTTAGATGGTGGGAAACGGAGACATCACCAGCCCTCATTGAAAAAATGGAGAATGAAATGTTAAAGGATGAGATTGGTGATATCATTCATAACTCTGATGGGACTCCCCAGAATAATGTGATAGGAGCCCTAACTTCTATGATTATAGAACATTGGTGTGGATCTGAAACCGAGTTAGCAAATAAACATGAGATGATTCTCATGAATCTAAAATGCCATAAAATGTCTCAGTTTGAAGACTTCCACAGGGATTGGGTACAGCGCATATATGAGGTAAAAGATTCAAAAAATTTATTGTGGAAACAAATCTATCTTGTTGCTTTGCCTTCAAAGTTCGTAGATTATCTAAGACAGCAAGAAGCTTTTTAGTTGCCTTTCGAATATTCTACATGGGGAGAAATTTATGATGTAATTACTAAGAGATTGGTTGGTTTATGTAAGAGTAGGAAATTAAATAAGTCTCTTGAGAAAATTTCAAGAATGCTTGATAGTAAATCAATTTTCAGTAAATATGGGCTTGCTATTGATGATCCTATTGTCCAAAGAAGAAAAGCCAAAAAGTAGGCTAAGAGAGAAAAGAAGAAATCTAGAGACTTCCCAACCAAGTATAATAAAGGTAAAAAGAGGATCCAGCATAGATCCAAGAAGGGATACTATAAGTGTGTCCCTAGAACCCACTATTATCAGCCGTCTGACATCCACTTGCATACTTCCAAACAAGAGAAGTGGAATAAGCTGACCTGTTGGTTTGTGTGGCAAAACAGGCCATACATCAAATAAATGCCCAGATGGTGAAGAATCCAAGAAAAACAGAGGCAAGAAATCACAGGCCTTCGCTAAAAACAAAAGAGCTATTAAAATTTAGAATCCCCTCTTGTGCTTCAAATATTGGTCAAGGATTCATCGTTCTGAAAATTGCCCAAATGTTGTTATACATGAACAACTACAACAACAACAGCTCGAAGGCACAATCTCTAATTCTGAAAGTTCTTATTCTGATTCCTCAGATGAAGAGCTCCATGCTCAAATGGCCACATGTTTTTGTTCTAATTCAAATCAATGTAATTGTAAATATTCTTCTGAATCTGAATTTTTTTATGATAATTTTTCTGAGAATGAAGAATCCACTCATGTCCAGCAGCATAAAGAAAAAGTTCTGATGGCCCAAACTGCTGAAGATGCTGAGCTAAAAGTTTTGTCCCAAGTCCGTGCACTTTATGAAGGTGAGATGAAAGAAAAGCTTCTTGAAGCTTTTCTAAACCAAGTGCACAACACTAAGAAATCTTCTTCGAACAAACCTCTGTTTGTTGAAGCCTCCTATGAAAGAAATACCAAAGCTTTTCAAAGAGACCAACTGCAAGACAAAGTTCGTACACTCACTTTGGGGGAGGTAAGTAGGGAAATTCACTCTCTAAAATCTAAAATCTCTACTTTGAAAAACAGAATCTCTCATCTTGAAAAAGGCAAACAGCCTCAAACTGAAGAAGAAGCCAGAAACACTACACCATATAAAAATTCTAATGTTGAAATTTTTTAGGGAAGAAGAGATCCTGATACTGGTTTTAGAGATATGAGAATTCTAACCATCTAGTACTAGCAGCATCATGTTATGCTTTACATCTGTATTGAGGGACAGATGTTTTCCCTTAAAACATTAATTGATTCTGGTGCATATGTGAATGTGTTACCGTTAGCAAGATTATTCCAGCCAAATATTGGGTAAGATCATTTAGACAAGTCATTGGGTTGGGAAATAAAGACTTGCATTATGAAGGTCCTCATGCTACTATTTGCTTTGATGAACATTGCATTAAGTTGAAATTTGCAGTTACAGAAATTCCTATTGACTACATTCTAGGCAATGTATTTTTAGCAGCTGTGGAACCACATGGTACAACCAGGCTTTCTAACAACAGAGCTGGTTATTTTATTACTATGCCAAAGTCCGATGGGAGTTGCAAAACGATCAAGTTGCCATATATATCTACTCTCAGAGTTTCTACCATGGTCCAGGCCATGGAACAACTTGAAAAGGCTAGTAATAAGTTGATTGAATTAAAGGATTTGAAGGCAACTATGAAAGTTGGAGAACAACTCCTTTATCCAGTTATTCAGCAAAAGATCTCTGAATTCAGGCAAAAATTTGAAAAAGAATGTTGTCCAAAAGAACCTAATGCCTTCTAGCACAGAAAACAGTATTTTGTTGAATTGCCTTATAAATCAAAATATGAAGGAGGGCCATGCAAAAGTAAGGCAATTGCCATGAATAAAGAATACAGATATTTGTGCAACGAGGAGATAAAAAATTTGTTGGATAGGAAATTGATTAGAGAATCTGATAGTCCCTGGAACTGTTATGATTTTTATGTCAAAAAAAGATCAGAACAAATCAGAGGAATTCCTAGATTAGTTATAAATTATAAACCTCTGAATTATGTTCTTGCAGACAATACCTATCCTATTCCTCACAAAGGTGATTTGTTGGCAAGGATTGCAGGTGCCAAGATCTTCTCCAAATTTGACATGAAATCTGGTTTTTGGCAGGTTTCAATAAAAGAAGAAGACAAGTTCAAGACTGCATTCAGTGTCCCTGCAGGTCACTATGAATGGAATGTCATGCCCTTCAGATTAAAACATGCTCCGTCAAAATTCCAGAAGGTCATGGACTCAATCTTTAAACCATAATTCGAATGGTTACTCGTATATATTGATGATATTTTAGTTTTTTCCAAAAATTTAAATGATCAATTTAAACATGTAAATATATTTCTTCAAGTGGTCAAAAGAAATGGCTTAGTTTTAAGCAAAAAAAGATAGAACTATTCCAGACTTCTATCAAGTTCCTTGGCCACACTATCAAGGATGGCCAGATCTCTTTGCAAAGACATGCTTTGGAATTTGCTGATAAATTTCCAGACATTATTACAGATAAAACCCAATTGCAAATATTTTTAGGCTGTCTCAATTATGTCAGTGGCTTTTATCAAGATTGTGCTAAAGATAGATCTTTTCTCAATCAAAGGTTGAAGAAAAATCCTATGCCATGGACTGAAGCCCATACTGCCGCAGTCATAAAGATCAAGTCTAAGGTGAAAACCCTTCCTATTTTATTTGTTGTTGATGATGATAGTTTTAAAATTGTTGAATCTGATGCCAGTAATGAAGGATGGGGAGGCATCCTCAAGCAAGTAAAAGAAGGCAAAGAACAAATTGTACAATTTGCATCAGGCACATGGAGCCCAGCTGAAAGAAATTATTCCACCATTGAGAAGGAGGTAAAAGCTGCTTGTAATTCAGTAGATAAGTTTGAAATCCATCTTGTAAATAAAAAAAATTTGCTTAGAACAGATGCCTCTGCTCTCAAAGAGGTCCTGACAAAGGATATTAAAAAGCCAGGTGAGGCCAAGTTTGTCAGATGGCAAGCTCTTTTTGCAAATTTTGAATTTGAAGTTGAACATATTAAAGGTGCAGAAAATAGTCTTCCTGACTTCTTGAGTAGAGAATATATACAACCTGTACATATCTTGGTAATTGTTACAGAATGGGATCCAAACCAGCATAAAGAAATTCTCAGATCTATTCCTGATGACAAAAGTTGGCGGGAGTACTATGATCAATGGAAACCAACATGGCAACTGAGGAATACAAAAGTTTTGGATGCCAATTTACAGCCACATACTGATATCCTACACTTAGTTCCTGAAATAAAGGTATATCCAAAGGGAATTAAATGGATCCATGACATGATTTATTCCAGGAGTATGATTGCAGCAAATCTAGCAGAAGAGGCCTTAAGCAAAGATTTTCACGACATCACCATGATCTGGACTGAAGGAGGGGATAGGCGCCGATTTTATCATAAATATTTTTGTATAAACAAAACCAAAGATCATTTATGGACTAATAATTTTTCATTATGGCCAGGAAATGATCCTTCTATTATTTTTCCTGACACCATTTATAATTTTGCAGGATAGAAAAAACTCTGGTGGGATATTCTAAATGTAGATGAAAAAGATGAAACCAATTATATAAAAATAAAGTTTGTACCAACATGGGTTATGCAAAGAAATAAGCAGAGCGAATGGCTAAAATAATGGTGGAATGACTTTGGAGTCAATAAAACCACCATTGATCCTACTTATTATGAATCCTATTTCCACCTGCACTGTAATTGGTGTTTTGAAAACAATATTCCTGAATGTTTTCACACTCCTTGTAATACTGCCGGCAACCTCCAAAGAATTCATGATCATGAAATCTTAAATCAATATATGATTAGGCATTTTGAGTGGTTAGTCATGACATAAATCAAGCACCAAATTGTTTTAAATAAACCAATGATTGTCAGACGAATATGCACCAAAGCCTAGGATGAGGCACTGTATAAAAGATTTCGTTTTCCTGGAATCACTGCTCTTGATGATCCCTCATAATACGGTTCTCATGGACCCCATCTAAAAAAAAGAGACTTCTCAGCAGTAAGAAAAATCAAAATCAAAAACTGTTTTATTGTTTCCTTCTCAGATTGATTGTTTCACCTGCACTTTCTTTCACTGTTTTGCTTCTTTGCTGCTACAACAAATCTGTAAATACCTGCCACTGTTCAGCACTTGGTATCTTCATATTTTTCAGCTTCCTGTAGTTCTCATCAGCATCTGTATACTTAGCAAAATTTGGTTTGAAGACAAACATATGCTTGATTTCATTTTGAAGGAAAAACAAGTCTTCAATATATTGGAGAATGACCTTTCATGTGGGAGAGCCCAGTGGCAGTGGCTTGTTGACCTGTTCTTTAGCATAACCCTTATCTTCTTGTCATACTCTTTTTGGTTCATAAACTTCTCATTGAAGACATGAATATCTGGAATACCAGCTTGTCTCAGCATGGTGTATTTTGCTAAAAACTTAGTGATTTAAATATTCATGGCATCACACTTTTCCTCCAGAATATTCATCAAATTTATTTTTTTCAGAACTTTCTTGATTTTTAGAATGGTCTCAGTCCTATCGTGTATCTGCAATTCTTCTAACTCTGCTCTGTTTTTACCATTCAAGAAAGTAATAAGCTTCAAAGCTTGTGCTGGTTTGTCTGCCAATTCTTCTTTTGTTTTTTGGATTTCACCTTGAGCTGCTAGAAGTAGGTCTCTCTGTTCATATATGATCTGGATTGATGACCACTGAAGATGTATAGCCTCAATTATTTTGGTCCATAGGTAATTTCTTATGTAAGAAATTTGTGCAGTGAAACTTAAGCCTTTTTGAAGGCTTTTGATTTTCTCTTCAAGTCTCTTGGCCCTTTTCTCATAATTGTTGGCATTGATTCATGCTCTTTTATTGGAGACTTCCATATTCTGAATCATTTTCTTCAAACTGTTAATTTCATTGTTTTTTACAGACATTTCCTCCATTGCTTTGACTCTCTGCCCTGCTTCATCTGTATGTTGTACCTGTGATGTTGAAGATTCTGTTTGGAGGTAGTAGCTGATTGCACTGACACTGTAGTTGCCAGTGACACTTTTGGTGCTAACTTTTCTCCTAGTGTAGAAGGAACAGCAGCAGTAATAATAGGTATGACTGTAGGAATGGTGGAAATATCAGTTTCCTTCACAGTTTCTTTTTCTTTTATAAGTATATCCATTTGACTTTCCATATCTTTGATTTGGGCAGTTAGCTTTATGATCAACTGCATCATATCCTCTTTTTCTTTATGTTCTTGAAGTATCTCCTTACTCTGTGGGTGCTCACTTTGAAGAAGTTTTAATTGTTTCCTTAAAGCAGCAATATCATCATTTTTCTTCTTGATCAATACTTCAACAGCTTGCACATTTGATGGGTCAACTCCTATTTGTAAAATCAAATTTTTAAGGCCTTGATCCTTAGATATTTTGCATAGAGCGAGGCCTTGTCTAACTTCATCTGATCTTGTAAGTTGAAGATTGTATTTTGTAAATTTACCGCACTCATGGTCTTTGTTACTACTGTTGAATAAAGCATTTCTGAATTGTGCCTCTGAAATTCAATCTGGTCAAGTTCATGAATACTTTCAGCATCTATTTCAAATTTTGTCTTCTTATAATCAGCCATTGTTTTTGGAGTTGAAGTGGTGGGCTGTAAGAAAGACATCATCATCTTGTTGGTGGAATAATAATATGTTGAAAGTAACCTGTTCTGATTACCTGGCTTCTGTTCTAAGAATTGGGAGTAAATTTCACTTTTTATCTCTTCATTCTTTTTCTTGATCTATTTATATCTTTCTTTAATGTCCAAGTCTTTTTCATCTGCTATTTTAGAAGAAGAAGAAGCTTCCATATTACCCTGCTTTTAAATCATCTGACTGTCTGGTTCTTTAGCAGCTGCTTGTTTCTTTTCAATATCTATCAAAATCTCATTAACTACTACTGTGGCCTTATTGTTCACCTGCTGATCATTATTTGTTTCTTGACCATTTGTATCATCAATTTCAATCACTTTATCTTTCCCTATGGAACCGAATTTGAGCCTTTTATTGTAAATTAACTTGAATTTAGTTTCCGAAGTAGTCTCTTCTGTGTATTCTCCCTCAGCTCTGTTTCTTTTATTTGAAGACTTTGGCTGTTTTGAAGTTACTATGGCAAGTGTGGTATCCATTTTTCATGTTGGCTATTCATTAGCAATTGTAACTGTTAAAGTGCGGCTACCCATTCTATCTTATTTGCAAATTTCTCAATATCAGGCTTGGGTTCATGTATGAAAGGAGGCAGCTTACATTTAACCCTTATACTGCTGAGAAGACCTTAAGGGTCATAATTCCAAGGGAAATTTTCTGAAATTTTAGCTCTAACAATATTTTGTCTATCTCTTTATCAGCTTCTCTGTTATTCACAATGAAAGGACCAATCTAATTTTTCAGTTTGAATTGAGTTTTCTTCTTGGATGCCAAGAAATTGATGGCATCAGCATTCAAAACTTGTCTCAAATACTCTAAAGCAAAGACTCTGATAGCCAAAAACTTAGGTAATCTGTATGAAAGCAGATTGGTTCCAAAGATTCTCAATTCAGTGTGTTTCTCATACAAGTACCAATCTCCCATCTTGCACTCTTCTGATAGTTGTAATATCCTTTTCATTTCTTCACTTACCCTAGGTCTGTAAAATATGTGTAGCTATATTCACTTCCTTCTTTTCTCAATAGTGATGTCCAAAAGACAATAGATAGAGGTTGGCCCTATGCATTCATTTTCTGTAATGCCATTGGGAAGTGATCATCTTGTGAGAATAAGAACAAGTGAAATAAATAAAAGGAATATCGGAATACCCCTTCAGTGGGAAATTTGGTTAACTGATGATAGATAGAATTAGCTATAAACCTGGCATAGTCAAAAATCATAGCAGGAGGTTGACCAGGAGACAAAGTGGATAAAAAACCAAGGATGGATTCATCAATGAATTCATCAGTGAAGTAACCTAGTATGAAATATAACATTGAAATTACATGCCTAGAACCCTCAGGAAACTTGGAAGTAGAATAGGAAGGATTTAGCTTTGGAATGTCTACATGAGCTGGCATAAAGTTCTGAAAAATCATAAATCTCTTAGGGAAATCCAATCCCAAATATAACTAAGTCAATGCTTCAATGGATAGGGAAACTGCCCTAGAGTCAAATTGTAGTTGCAACATTTCATTTATAGACTCTGCAGTGATAGAAAAAAGAATCTCCCTATTAGCATTCACAATTTCTCTTTGGTCTGGAACATAGTATTTTTGGCACATTCTTACCAGGTCTTGACCAGGATGTGTTACTGGGATTACATATTTGGGCAAATTTGCCTCCCAGATAGGCATGTCATCTTTATGTAGGAATTTTTCATGACACCAATTATGAACTTCTAATAGGTTTAATTCTATCACAGGGTCCACAATTTTATAATCTACATCAATTAAGGGGATGATTTCTTCAATAGATATTGGTGGCTGAAGAGGATTGACAGACACAGTAGTTTTTGCAGTGAATGCAAGGGTGGATTTTGGGGCTTTTGCTGCTTCAGACTTAGGAGGTTTGGACCCTCCAGGTTTAATAGGCCTAGAGCCTCCAGCTTTAGGGGTCACCTGTTTCTTTGTCATTTTGAGATAACTAAAGCAAGATTACACAGTTTTCAATAGCTAATTTTTCTTAAACAGAGGGAATTTGAGCAATTCTTGTGCAATTAGGAATCTAGGATCTGTTCAACAAGTTTAAGACAGAAAACACGGGTTTTCTGAATGAATAGGGCTGCAAAAAAGATTTTTTAGACAATATGTAGGTTTAAAGACCTTTTCAAGCCATGGAAGTGATTTACAGAGGTTAAAAACTAAGGTTTCGGCTTAAAAAATGCTTTTGAGACAATAGCAGTTTCTGGGGAAATTTTGCGAGAGTTTGCCCTGATTTTGAGCGTTTTAGGGAAAATTTATATGAATAATTTCTCTTGATTCAGATTTATTTTAGTGATAAGGACTTCAATTTTGGATTTGCAGGCTTGAATAGTCGAAGAATACCTTAACAACAGGTATTTCGACAGTCGAACGGGCTTCCAAATGCTTTTGTAGTTGACTCTAAGTTTATTTTGAGTTTCTGGAGCCGAGAAGGTGTTAATGGTCTTCAAAGAGAGTTTTCCGTTGCGAAGTCGGAACTTTCAGGCATAAAATCGACACACAGAGGTTTAAAATCAGGCCTGGGAAGCTCAAAAGGGCTTAGCGGAGCTTTTTTAACAATCGGGATGCAAATATAATAATAAGATTCATTACAAAGGTTTTAATCTTTAACAAATGTCATAAATGTTGGTCAAATCATCGGTGAGAGAGGTTTTAGATTTTTTGAATGCGAAAATCCGGAAGTTGTTTTCACGTTGGATTTGGCCTGTGAGCAGTTTTTGGCAAAATGAATGCGACGCAATCAGAATGCGACACATCACAGGGGGTGGTTTCATGAAAACAGCCTATTTCGCGCAGCTTTTGGCTTGGGATCATCGTTTGTTTTGTGGGCGCGAAGTGCATCGTCCACCGTTAGATTCGAGAGGTGGGAGCGAACGATCGGGATGCGTTGGAAAGATGTGGGGAAAAGGTAAGGTAGGATCGGGCAGCTTATGCTATGGCGCATTTGAAATATAATAAAACCTTTATAAAAAAAAAACACACTTTATAATCAAGGTTTTAATATATAAAAAGGTTAAATATATATGAGGGTATATGGTTCCAAAGGGTAAAATGGGCGGTGCTATATATATAAAGGGTTTATATGTATGGTAAAAAAAATGCGCTTGAGGCGGGTTACATGGCTCTAACCATAGATTAAGCTATGCATAGCGTGAGGCTATTGCATATTTTTAGAAATAATGCTTGGGAAAGACCGATATAAACCTTTAGTTTATTCGAAATAAATCTTGGGTTAAAACGAGATAGGTGATATGGCAAAGCTATTCTTTTTTGAAAGTTTATTTATATTTTTATTATATAGTTTTAGACCACGGAGGGGTCCAATAACCATATGGGGCAGGATTATTTACATAATGTTAGTTTTATGCCAAAGGGGATATAATTGGGGTTTTTTATTTAAACATGTGGATAATTAATTTTGGCAAAAAAACTTATAATAGTGGGTTTTCGGGGATAATTAGATAAAAGGGGTTATAATAATAGGATAAGGTTTGTTTATAGGGATTTAATAAATAAATTAGAAGTTAATATGACCAAGGACAATGAAAAACACCAATTATATGACTAAGGAAAGTGATAATGTAAAAGCAAAGCTTTATCATTTATAATTTGACCACTTTGACCTAGAATATAATATTTTTGGAGGGTTTTTTATGTTTTTATGAGTGAAGGAGATTAATCAAAAGGGGATTTTATTTTTCATTAATTAAAAAGGTCTTTACTTATGAAATTGAAGTGTAATGGATGAATGTAGGGTAAATGATGATAATTAGGGATTAATATAGGAATTCAACATTTTTAACTTAACAGTCATTGAGCCTTGCGTCCAGTCCTAACAGAAGTCAGAGAAATGTTCTGAGCCTCTTTGACTAGAAGTTTAGAATGCAGAATAACTATAGGAGAGGGGAAATTAGTGACTTTTTCCTAGTAACAAATATTACAATGATTTTCCCACCCTTTTCTACTTAGCCAACTTTAATCTAACATTTTTTCTTCCATTTTGCAGGTGCATTTGAGCTAGCAACTTTGAACATTTTATTCTTTTGAAAGCATAAAAACTATCTAAATCTACCTTATATCATCCGAGGGCTTAGATTAAATTGATGAGCTCCTCTTTATTCTCTACCTATCTATTAATTAGTGAGGATTAAACAGTCTGACTAATCTTTATTCACTATCTACAACATGTAAATTGAAATATGACAAGTTAAGATTGAACAGTTCAACTCATCATGGATTATGGCATTTATTGATACTCTACCATAATCGTCTGAAAGTAAAAAGTAGTGGCATTTGGACTTGCACACTTCTATGTTTTATTTCTTTTTTCTTTGGGGTATATTATTTTTTCTAAGTCGTTTGATTTTTCTTTTAGGACTTTTTACCCTCTTTTTTATTTTTTATTTTTATTTTCATTTTTATTTTTTACAATATGGAAAAACAACTTGCAAAAAGCAAAGTATGTACATATTTACAAGACTATCATAAGTCAATTCCAAATTATGAATCCTATACTTATAGGACCCTAACAGCGGCTTCACATGGGGATGGCATTTCCTGGTGAAATGTCAAGAATTCCAAGACTAGTAGCCTTCCATTTTGACCTTGATGATCTAGTAATTTTCTTATGTTTTCTGCAAAAACTCATATTTATGACATTTTACTCTTCAGAGCTTAGGGCCTTCACTCCGGGCTTCAACTTTGAGAAGAAAATATCCAATCCAATCTACACACTTGCAAAGAATATTTACAATGATGTAAAAAAAAGTAACTGGGACTAACTAGTTGTTAACTCAGAAGAATAGTAGTGTTTGAGCATTCTACCATTAACTGGTCCATCTTGAATATCATTTCCATCCAAATCTATGATGAAGAAAGCATTGTTACCCCTATATCCATAAATTTCGTAGGGTTCTTTCCATAGAAAGTCAAACTTTCCATGCTTGCCTTTTTTTTCTCTCCTAGAATCCCATTTTAACACTTTATCTCCAATGGCAAAGTCATCTTCTTTAGTTCTTTTATCAAATATTTTCTTGATCTTTTCCTGAATAACTTGAGATTTTTCATATACTTCTTCCCTTGTCTGTTGCAGATGAATAGTTTGATTTATCCTTCTTTGTATATCATTGAGTTCTACTTATGATTCTTGGATAATTTTCATTACTGGAACACCTAAAGATGATGGGAAAACTACATCCATCCCATATACAATCTGGTAAGGAGATGTTCCAATTGACTTCTTGGTAGTAAGTCTATCTACCCAGAAGGCCTAGACTAACTTTTTATTCCAAGTTTTCCTATTTTCTTCAAGTAGTTTTTTGATAATATTCACAAGGCTTTTATTTGAAGACTCAGCTAGGCTATTACCCTGAGGGTAATAAGAAGTAGAGTAGCCTAGGGTAATATGGTACTGGTGACAAAAGGCAATCATTTTCTTGGATTTAAATGCTGCTGCATTATCAGTAACTATTTTCTGTGGGCATCCAAATCTAGATAAAAGGTTGTTTTCTATGAAAGATATGATGACTGAATCAATGGCTTGTCTAGTAGGAATGGCTTCAATCCACTTGGTGAAATAATCCGTGGCAGTCAATATCCACTTGTGTTGGCCAGAGGATGGAGGGTGAATTTCTCCAATGAAGTCTAAACCCCATTGTTGAAATGGCATCTCAGTAGAAATAGTTTTCAAGGGTAAAGGTAACAACTTCTTTTTTCCTTCAAAAATCTGACGTTTGTGACATGAAGTAACAATTTTTTTCACATCAGCAAATAAATTAGGCCAATAGAAACCAGCTCTAAGGATCTTATCTACTATACTTTTCCAATATAAGTGTCCCCCACAGTCACCTGCATGAAATTCCTCAAGAATTTTGTCAGCTTCTTATTTCAGTAAACAATTAAGTAAAATCACACTATGTTCTTTCCAAAAAAGCACATTATCTAGAATACAATATCTCATTGCTTTAAGTTTGATGAATCTAGCTTTAGTTCTAGTTAATCCAGGAGGAGCTTGTAAATTTGTAAGTACAAAGATAGTATCTGAGTTCCACGTTGAGTCTAGAAAGGCTTCACTGATAGATGGAGTCGCCATCTCTTCCTGGCCATCAACCTGGGCAATAAAATTTATATCTAAAGCATTACAATTGGATTCAGCCATCAGTCTGGCTAAACTTTGTCCTTTTATGAGCTTGGTTGGTTTAATCTCTATGTCATATTCAAGGATAGTGGCAATCCACTTTCCTCTTCTTCCATCTGGCCCATCCTGTGTAAGAATATCTTTGACTACAGAATTAGGGACATAGGCAATAATGTGGGAGTAAAGAATGTACACTTTGAAATATTTTATGGCTTTAACCAATGTTAAAGCTTGTTTTTCCATTATGTTATATTTCAAAGGTGCATCTCTAAGGGTTTTACTGAAAAATGCTATAGGCTGTTCAAAACCTTGGTCATTTTTCTGCAATAGAACTGCAGCTATGGTATGTTCTAAGGCGAATGAAAAGATTATAAAATCTTTCTTGAAGTCTAGACTGATTAGGACTGGTGTTTTTGTTAAAGCATGTTTAATGGATTCAAATGATTGTTTTGCTTCAACTGTCCATTTTAAAACAGAGTCCTTTTTTAGCATGTTATTCAGTTTTTTGATGATTTCTGCTAAGTTAGAAATAAATCTTCTCAAAAAATTAATTTTACCTAAAAATGCTTGTAACTCTTTGATGTTCCTAGGTGGGTGAATGTTTAGTATGGCTTCTATCTTTGCTGGATCTATCCTAATACCTTCCTTTGAAATTATGTGGCCAAGTAATTTTCCTTCCTCTAGTCCAAAAAGACTCTTCTTAGGGTTTAAGGATATACCAAATTTTCTACACTTAATGAAAACTTGCCTCAGATGATCCAAGTGTTCATTATTTGACTTAGAAAAAACAGTAATATCATCTAAATAGGTAACCAAGAAGTCATGAATTTCCTTTGCAAAGGCTATGTCCATAGCCCTTTGAAAGGTAGCTCCAGCATTCATCAAGTCAAAAGGCATTTTCACGTACATGAAAGTGCCCCATGGAGTGGTAAAAGCAGTTTTAGCTTGGTCTTCCTTTTGAACAAGTATCTGGTTATATCCTGAGAAACCATCCAGTAAAGAAATCCTAGAAAAACCAAATACCCTTTGTAAAATATGTTCCATTTTGAATAAAGGGTAATTATCCTTCAAAGACACTTTATTAAGATTCCTGAAATCTACACATAATCTGATTTCACCAGTTTTCTTTCTTGTAGGTACTAAGTTAGAAACCCAATCAGAATATCTGAATGGTGCAATGATTTGGGCATCATACATGCATTTAACTTCTTTTTCAATCGAAGGTAATAAGACAGGATTAATCCTCCTCAATTTTTGTTTAAATGGTTTCTGATCATCTTTTATAGGAATCTCGTGTTGAATTATGTTAGTGTCATATGCTTTTAAATCTTCATAACTCCATACAAACACATCTTGATATTCCTTTAAAATTTCAATGTATTTTTCTTTTTCTTGAGGGGGTAAAGATTTTGACAATTTGATCTTCTTCTTCTTCTTCTTCTTCTTCTTCTTCTTCTTCTTCTTCTTCTTCTGTCCCAATGTTACATTCTTCAATGTCAGACTTGACTGGTTCCATTTTAGGCTTTTTGGGCACATCATTGGAATCAAACAAGTCCTCCAAAAGAGTCAAGCCCTTAGGCAAAAAATCATCTTTTAAATCTAACATCTCAATTTCATCTTCAATTATTTCCTCTATATCTACCTTCTCTAAGTTATCTATGTCAAATTGAGTAAATATAGTGGGTTTGGTAAGTTTATGTGCATTTATGTTATTTATTTCACAATTAACATCTGAATCTATATTACATTGTGAATCTAAATTACCATCTGTGTCTATCTTACAATTTTGAAATTCATCCTCATTATTCAAAAAATGGTAAATCTGTTCATCTTCAGATAAAATTTGCCAGTATTTGGCATTGTCTGGGACAATGGGTCTATATTTAACTTCAGCAGTATATCTATGTGTTGGTTGAAAAGGTAAGTTACATGTGCTAGCAAACATTGTTAGGCAATGTGCTTGCAAATTTTGCTTTCTAGGAATAGTAGAAAACTTACATTCTAGTAAATCATCAACCAAATCAGTTGTTGCATCTCTATATCTAGCTAATCTAGGATTATGAACAGAATATTCAGCATTTATTTGTTTAATAACTAATTCTGAATCTCCCATGATTAAAATTCTCTTACCTCCTGAATTTCTGATGATTTGGAGGCCTAAGATAAGTGCCTCATACTCTGCCATGTTGTTGGTGTGTTTGAAGTTGAATCTAAAGGCACGTCCTTCCAAATGACTGGTCTCAATGTTGGTGATCCACACTCTAGCTCTTGCTCCTGACTTGTTCACTGAGCCATCAAAGTCTAACTGCCAAAGGGCTTCATGAAAAATATTATCATTGTTTGGTTTAGGCTTTATGTCAATTAATTCAGTTTGGATTTCATTATTATCAGAGTTGCATAAAATGAAAGAATCAAGATCAGTTGGTGTTGAGTAAATTGGGTAATTTATTGATCTCTTAGCACTGCTAACCATGTATTTCATTAAAGTTTCTCTATAAAGTTTCTTAGGTTGTCCAAACACTGATATGGTGGCATAGCTCATGTCTAATTGTAGAGATCCCTGCAACTTAGCTCTCCATGAGCGAGAAAGAAGCATACCATACTTTGGTGGGATGTCAGCTACTACAATATCCATAGCCATACTTTTACCAAGATACTGAACCAAATTCACACATAAGTCTTTTATCAATCCTATGCACTTAACCTTGCTTGAATCAAAAGAGAACAAATCTTTATAAGGCCTTGTTATTTCTAAATTCAGAGTTTCCATGATAGCTTTTGGCATTAAATTGTGGGAAGCTCCTGAATCTAACATTGCATTGTGTAAAATCTGATCGTGAATAGTAAGACTGATATACAAGGGAGGAACTGATCCATCTGAATGCTTACCATTTACATCAGGGCCAAAAATTAATTCAGGTTGATCATCATTTAGATTAATGACATATTCACCATCATTCATATTCAAAGTTTCAGTAATTGTTGGTCTATACAAGTCATTCTTTACCAATTCTGTTAAAGGAATTGGTATCTTTAACTTTGCTATTTCAGTTTGAATATTAAATGCTAGTTGAGACTTACTAATCTGAATTAGTTCATCTTTTGAGATAGTTATCTGAGTGGGTTTTTCATGAATTTCGGCAAATGTACTTTTATATTGAGTTGTCCTTTTTTTCTCTGTCTGTGTTTCTTGACTTTTGCTGTCTTTAGTTCTCTTTTCGGGGATAGATTCAGGGGCAGCAGAAGTTTTTTCATATTTTGAACTTTCAGTAGAAGCTTTGGTATTAACAGTTTTGGGATTTGCTAATTTAGAATCAGCGAGATTCTTCTTAGGATCAGGAATTGCTGATTTTACTGAATTAGGGGCTTTGGTACTGTTGGCCTTTTGGGAATTATTAGAGAATTGGGCCACTTCTTCAGTGATGTCAACAATTTTTGGACTTGGTAATTTTTTGGGACTGGGAGGATTGGAATTTTTCTTGTTTTCCCTTGGGAGAATTTGCAAAATTTTTGTTTTTGGTGCTTCTACATTATTTTTAGTTTGATTTTAAGAAGTGTTTTTTATAGAAGGCTCAATGTTTTTCTTCTTTCTATGGGTATACTGACTATGAATTTCATTAATGGCAAAGTCATAACCTTGTTTGAAATCAAAGGATTCACTAGATTCTACTTTGAGTTGTTGAAGCTCAAAAAATTCTTGATCCTCCTGAGTGAGGAAAATAGTGTTTTCTTCATCTATCCTCGTTACTATATTGATGTTATCCTCGTCTTCATCATTATTATGAGAACTCTCAGCATAATTCTCTTGAAATGGGGGCCTAATGTTTTGATCTAGAGCAGCTTCTTTAGCTTTTCCAGGGTTATTGTTTTTTCTGAAGTTGGGATTTCTGATTTGAGGTTGGTTATCCCATTGTGGTTTTCTCTCAATATTTTCTAATCTATCAACCACCTTTTCTAAATTTTTAGCAAAGAAATCTAGT
This sequence comes from Pinus albicaulis, assembly GCA_034641835.2. Taxonomy (NCBI): domain Eukaryota; kingdom Viridiplantae; phylum Streptophyta; class Pinopsida; order Pinales; family Pinaceae; genus Pinus; species Pinus albicaulis. The sequence goes on from CM076569.1 coordinate 755,604,064, forward strand.
TAAGCATCTGAATTTGATGTTTCTTATTTGATTGTAACTCTCCTTTCATTCCTAAGTCTGGCCTTTTTAGCTAGAATATTAATTTCTACACCAACAGCATCTAATTGCATCTGTTCTAATGTTTAGCATTCCTTTCTCTTAGTTGATAAGCCATATCTGGATCAAATCCATCAGGGAATTTAAGAAGTACAGAGTATGGTGTGGGTTTAAGATATATAGGGATGGCATTATAAACACTGTTATACCTAGTGCAGTAATCTTGTACAGACTCATTAGGGGATGTTTTTAAAGCATCAAACTCAGACAAAATTTGTAAAGGATTCTTTTTCTTTTCCCATTTATTTAAAAATGTTCTATGAAATGCAGCTAAATTAGCTATACTGCCAGCAGCGAAATTTTTAAACCATATTTTTACTTCTCCCGTTAAACTTTGAGCAAATAACCTCATCTGAACATCTAACTCATCAATTTCATAGATTTCACAATAATATGCCATTCTTGTGACATGTTGTTGAGTAGTATATTGTGACAGGCCATCAAATAGTGGTATATTTTTATGGTAATCTTGGGGCATATCATGGAGGTTTTGGGGTAAGACAAGGGGAGAATACCTAGCAGCCATGGCTTGAAGTTTTGCTGAACTGGGAGGTATAACAGTGATGATAGGAGTAGTGCTCGATATAGTAGCTGATGTGCTGAAAGTTGTACTTAAAGAGCTTGGAAAAGAGGCTGGTATATATATGGAACTACTTGGAAATAAAAATGTAGTGCTTATAAAACTAGTGGATGCAGTGGATTGAGTAGATGAGGGGAATAATATCTTAGGTTGCAAAGGCAACTTAGGACTAAATTTTTCGGTAGCTAAACTTGCAGTGGTATCTAAAAATGAGGTGACAGCATACAGAGTTGAATTTGTTACTGGAATTATTGTTGTGTGCAATTGAGAAACTAGAGGATTGATGTTAGATAATAAATAGGCTAATTTAATAGCTTCATCAATGTCTTTAATCCATGTAACATTAATCCTTTCTATTTGACTTTGAGATTCAGATTTATCTGATTTTATTTTAGCTGAAATAATATTCTGTTCTGCACTAAAAACTGAAGTAAAAACATGATCTATTATAGTATCTTTTAAATCAGTTTCAGATTTATTTTTAAACAACGATTGTTCAAATTTGAAATCAAAATCTATATCAGTTAAGCTTACTAACTCTTTAGGTAAATAATTAGTTTTTCTCAATGGTACTTCAGTCTCTAAATTGACAAATTTTTTTTCTTTTTTCCAATCTGTTCTGGGTTGTCTACTATAACTGCAGGGTTAGGATCCGGATTAGACCTGGTATAGTAGGTTTTCCTAGAAGCCAGAATGACTGTTTTTTAATGCCCACAACCTTCAAAAATAATCTTAAAGTACAAAAGATAATTTAAAGATCTTCCTTCAAGACTAAATTCAAGACAGGAGAGTGGTTAAGGTCCCCAGTATGGTCGCCAGTATGTTAACACCCTAGTAATTTCTTAAGTTGTGGGATTTAAGTTTTTAGTCAAAGAAGACTAGGGGTAACAACAAACCTACTTTGGAAATCTAGGATCTAGCCTTCCTAAATTTCAGAGAGGGCTCTCTCTTTAAGATTTAACTTTGTTTTTTGTTTAGAGTTTTAGGCTAGTTATGATAGAACAATTTGTTTTTATTTTGGACTGGTTTGGTGGGAAATAAGATCACTTAAAGACAAATTAGAGAGGGATCTACTAGTCCATTGGGCTATGGAGTCAAAGTCTAGCAAGCAGAACAAGAAGGCAAGGCCAAAGGGATGCTAATGTATTCAGGGCAAGGTAGATAACCCTCAGAGATTTGGATAGATTATTTTGATGAAATGGCTTGTCTCGAGATAAAGGGCAACGAAGGATCCTTTGATCCTAAAAAAGAGGAAGGAGGCAAGGGTCAAACAGGACTAGGAGCAATTAAAAATTCCTAAATCTGGAAATCAGCAGAAAACATTTAAATGATTAATTAGTTAAGGCAGGGAGTTGTTACACTAGTTCTAAAGTAATACTCCTGATTAATCATTAAGATTGAAAAACATATATGAAATTGTATGTAACTCAGAAGGGGAAACAATGACAGTAAGAAAGTACTTTACTCTTCAACTTATCGCACGAATCCTGAATTATGAAGTCCAATTAGTCATTGTCCATAGTGCTGCTTTGAAATCAACACATGTGAGCCTCCAACGTACTAGCAAAAAGTCTATAATATTCTTAGCAATTTTATTGCACACTAAACACTTCACAAACTGAAGTATTTATACAAATGTTTATTACAAATATCCTAGAGAGATCTAGGAATAACTCTCGGAAATATAAAATAAATTTACACATTAAGAGGGACAACTGCTTAACAACTTTAGCAAGTTGTCCTCTTATCTAAAAAATATAGAACTAACTTATCTAACAAAAATAGTTTGTTGAATAGTTGTCCATGCTTGCTGGCACATTGAAAAATATATTTTAGGAAGATGATTTAACTGATGCTCTTTCCACTTATACTCTTTAACACTAAGCTTCATTTCCTGATGTTCTTTTCGCGCTGTTTATTTATCATGTTACTGTTGTAAAAAGGGAAATTACAGCAGTCAAAATCAGCTGGCTGTTGCTTTTCTCTCTGATACACTTTGACTCTGTTCTTTCACCCTAATACTCTTTTAACTGATATTATGACCTTTAAATGTTGTAAAAAGAATTATTACTATGGTAAAAATCAGTTAACCGTCATTTTATCACTCTGGTATACTTTTAATTGTTCCTTTTTACCTTTTTACTGCTGTAAAAAGAGACTTCTCAGCACTAAAAAAAATCAAAATAAAAAACCGTTTTATTGTTTCCTTCTCAGATTGACTGTTTCACCTGTACTTTCTTTCACTGTTTTGCTTCTTTGCTGCTACAACAAATCTGTAAATACCTGCCACTGTTCAGCACTTGGTATCTTCATATTTTTCAGCTTCATGTAGTTCTCATCAGCATCTGTATACTTAGCAAAATTTGGTTTGAAGACAAACAGATGCTTGATTTCATTTTGAAGGAAAAACAAGTCTTCAATATATTGGAGAATGACCTTTCCTGTGGGAGAGCCCTGTGGCAGTGGCTTGTTGACCTGTTCTTTAGCATAATCCCTTATCTTCTTGTAATACTCTTTTTGGTTCATCAACTTCTTATTGAAGACATTAATATCTGGAATACCAGCTTGTCTCAGCATGGTGTATTTTTCTAAAAACTTAGTGATTGAAACATTCATGGCATCAAACTTTTCCTGCAGACTATTCATCATATTTATTTTTGTCAGAAATTTCTTGATTTGTAGAATGGTCTCAGTCCTATCCTGTATTTGAAATACTTCTAACTCTGCTCTATTTTTACCATTCAAGAAAGTAATAAGCTTCAAAGCTTGTGTTGGTTTGTCTGCCAATTCTTCTTTTGTTTTTTGGATTTCACCTTGAGCTGCTAGAAGTAGGTCCCTCTGTTCATATATGATCTGGATTGATGGCCACTGAAGATGTATAGCCTCAATTATTTTGGTCCATAGGTAATTTCTTATGTAAGAAATTTGTGCAGTGAAACTTAAGTCTTTTTGAAGGCTTTTGATTTGCTCTTCAAGTCTCTTGGCCCTTTGCTCATAATTGTTGGCATTGATTAATGTTGTTTTATTGGAGACTTTCATATTCTGAATCATTTTCTTCAAATTGTTAATTTCATTGTTTTTCAGAGACATTTCCTCCATTGCTTTGACTATCTTCCCTGCTTCATCTGTATGTTGCACCTGTGATGTCGAAGATTCTATATTGGAGGTAGTAGCTGATTGCACTGACACTGCAGTTGCTAGTGACACTTTTGGTGCTAAATTTTCTCCCAGTGTAGAAGGAACAGCATCAATAATAATAGGTATGACTGTAGTAATGGTGGAAGTATCAGTTTCCTTCACAGTTTCTTTTTCTTTTATAAGTATATCCATTTGACTTTCCATATCTTTGATTTGGGCAGTTAGCTTTATGATCAACTGCATCATATCCTCTTTTTCTTTCAGTTCTTGAAGTATCTCCTTACTCTATGGGTGCTCACTTTGAGGAAGTTTTAACTGTTTCCTTAAAGCAGCAATATCATCATTTTTCTTCTTGATCAATACTTCAGCAGCTTGCACATTTGATGGGTCAATTCCTATTTGTAAAATCAAATTTTCTAAGGCCTTGATCCTTAGATATTTTGCATAGAATGAGGCCTTGTCTAACTTCATCTGATCTTGTAAGTTGAAGATTGTATTTTGTAAATTTACCGCACTCATGGTCTTTGTTACTACTGTTGAATAAAGCATTTCTGAATTGTGCCTATGAAATTCAATCTGGTCAAGTTCATGAATACTTTCAGCATCTATTTCAAATTCTGTCTTCTTATAATCAGCCAATGTTTTTGGAGTTGAAGTGGTGGGCTATAAGAAAGACATCATCATCTTGTTGGTGGCATAATCATATGCTGAAAGTAACCTATTCTGATTACCTAGCTTCTATTCTAAGAATTGGGAGTAAATTTCACTTTTTATCTCTTCATTCTTGTGCTTGATCTGTTTATATCTTTCTTTAATGTCCAAGTCTTTTTCATCTGTTATTTTAGAAGAAGAAGCATCCATATTAACCTGCTTTTAAATCATCTAGTTGTCTGGTTCTTTAGCTGCTGCTTGTTCCTTTTCAATATCTGTCAAAATCTCATTAACTACTATTGTGGCCTCATTGTTCACCTGTTGATCATTATTTGTTTCTTGATCATTTGTATCATCAATTTCAATCACTTTATCTTTCCCTATGGAACCGAATTTGAGCCTTTTATTGTAAATTAACTTGAATTTAGTTTCCAAAGTAGTCTCTTCTGTGTATGCTCCCTCATCTTTGTTTATTTTATTTGAAAATTTTGGTTGTTTTGAAGTTACTATGGCAAGTGTGGTATCCATTTTTCTTGTTGGCTATTCATTAGCAATTGTAACTGTTAAAGTGCAGCTACCCATTCTATCTTATTTGCAAATTTCTCAATATCAGGCTTGGGTTCATGTATGAAAGGAGGCAGCTTACATTTAACCCTTATACTGCTGAGAAGACCTTGAGGGTCATAATTCCAAGGGAAACTTTTCTAAAATTTTAGCTCTAACAATCTTTTGTCTATCTCTTTATCAGCTTCTCTGTTATTCACAATGAAAGGACCAATCTGATTTTTCAGTTTGAATTGAGTTTTCTTCTTGGATGCCAAGAAATTAATGGCATCAGCATTCAAAACTTGTCTCAAATACTCTAAAGCAAAGACTCTAATAGTCAAAAACTTAAGTAATCTGTATGGAAGCAGATTGGTTCCAAAGATTCTCAATTCAGTGTGTTTCTCATACAAGTACCAATCTCCCATCTTGCACTCTTCTGATAGTTGTAATATCCTTTTAATTTCTTCACTTACCCTAGGCTGTTCTGATTTATGTATAAAATTCATAGCTGGCCTAATAAGCAAATCTGTAAAATCTGTGTAGCTATATTCACTTCCTTCTTTTCTCAATAGTGATGTCCAAAAGACAACTAATAGAGGTTGGTCCTCTACATTCATTTTCTATAATTCCATTGGAAAGTGATCAGCTTGTGAGAATAAGAACAAGTGAAATAAATATGAGGAATATCTGAATACCCCTTTAGTGGGAAATTTGGTTAACTGATGATGGATAGAATCATCTATAAACCTGGCATAGTCAAAAATCATCGCAGGAGGTTGACCAGGAGACAAAGTGGATAAAAAAACAAGGATGGATTCATCAATGAATTCATCAGTGAAGTAACCTAGTATGAAAGATAACATTGAAATTACATGCCTAGAACCCTCAAGAAACTTGGAAGTAGAATAGGGAGGATTCAGCTTTGGAATGTCTACATGAGCTGGCATAAAGTTCTGAAAAAGCATAAATCTCTTACGGAAATCCAATCCCAAATATAACTGAGTCAGTGCTTCAATGGATAGGGGAACTGCCCTAGGGTCAAACTGTAGTTGCAAAATTTCATTTATAGACTCTGCAGTGATAGAAAAAAGAATCTCCCTATCAATGTTCACAATTGCTCTTTGATCTCGAACATAGTATTTTTGGCACATTCTTACCAGGCTTTGACCAAGATGTGTTACTGGGATTACATATTTGGGTAAATTTGTCTCCAAGATAGGTATGTCATCTTTATGTAGGAACTTTTCATGACACCAATTGTGAACTTCTAATAGGTTGAATTCTATCAAAGGGTCCACAATTTTATAATCTACATCAATCAAGGGGATGATTTCTTCAGTAGATATTGGTGGTTGAAGAGGATTGACAGACACAGTAGTTTTTGCAGTGAATGCAGGGGTGGATTTTGGGGCTTTTGCTGCTTCAGAATTATGAGGTTTGGACCCTCCAGGTTTAACAGGCCTAGAGCCTCCAGCTTTAGGGGTCACCTGTTTCTTAAACAGAGGGAATTTGAGCAATTCTTATGCAATTAGGAATCTGGGATATGTTCAACAAGTTTAAGACAGAAAACACGGGTTTTCTAAATGAATAGGGCTACAAAAGATATTTTTTAGGCAATCTGTAGGTTTAAAGACCTCTTCAAGCCGTGGAAGTGATTTACAGAGGTTAAAAACTGAGGTTTCGGCTTTAAAAAGGCTTTTGAGACAATAGCAGTTTCTGGGGAAATTTTGCGAGAGTTTGCCCTGATTTTGAGCATTTTAGGGCAAATTCATATGAATAATTTCTCTTGATTCAGATTTATTTTAGTGATAAGGACTTCAATTTTGGATTTGCAGGCTTGAAGAGTCGAAGAATACCTTAACTACAGGTATTTCGACAGTCGGACGGGCTTCCAAATGCTTCTGCGGTTGACTCTGAGTTTATTTTGAGTTGCTGGAGCCGAGAAGGTGTTAATGGTCATCAAAGAGGGTTTTCTGTTGTGAAGTCGAAACTTTTAGGCATAAAATCGACACATAGAGGTTTAAAATCAGGCTCGGGAAGCTTAAAAGGGCTTAGTGGAGCTTTTTTAACAGTCGGGATGCAAATACAATAATAAGATTCATTACAAAAGTTTTAATCTTTATACATAAATCTTTAACAAATGCCGTATATGTTGGTAAAATCATCGGTGGGAGAGGTTTTAGATTTTTTGAATGCGAAAAACCGGAAGTTGTTTTCGCGTTGGATTTGGGTTGTAAGCAGTTTGTGGCAAAATGAACGCGACGCAATCAGAACGCGACACGTCACAGGGGGTGGTTTCATGAAAGCAGCCTATTTCGCGCAGCTTTTGGCTTGGGATCATCGTTCGTTTTGCGAGCGCGAAGTATATCGTCCACCGTTAGATTCGAGAGGTGGGAGCGAACAATCGAGATGCGTTGGGAAGATGTGGGGACAAGGTAAGGTGGGACCGGGCGACTTATGCTATGGCGCATTTGAAATATAATAAAACCTTTGTAAAAAAAAAAACACTTTATAATCAAGGTTTTAATATATAAGAAGGTTAAATATATATGAGGGTATATGGTTCCAAAGGGTAAAATGGGCGGTGTTATATATATAAAGGGTTTATATGTATGGTAAAAAAAATGCGCTTGAAGCGGGTTACATAGCTCTAACCATAGATTAAGCTATGCAGAGCATGACCCTATTGCATATTTTTAGAAATAATGCTTGAGAAAGACCGATGCGAAATGTGTTGTAAACTTTTAGTTTATTCGAAATAAACCTTGGGTTAAAACGGGATAGGTGATATGGCAAAGCTATTCTTTTTTGAAAGTTTATTTATATTTTTACTATATAGTTTTAGACCACGGAGGAGTCGAATAACCATATGGGGTGGGATTATTTACATAATGTTAGTTTTATGCCAAAGGGGATATAATTGGGGTTTTTTATTTAAACATGTGGATAATTAACTTTGGCCAAAAAGCTTATAATAGTGGGTTTTCGGGGATAATTAGATAAAAGGGGTTATAATAATAGGATAAAGTTTGTTTGTAGGGATTTAATAAATAAATTAGAAGTTAATATGACCAAGGTCAATGAAAAACACCAAAATATAATTATAGGACTAAGGAAAGTGATAATGTAAAAGCAAAGCTTTATCATTTATAATTTGACCACTTTGACGTGGAATATAATATTTTTGAAGGGTTTTTTATGTTTTTATGAGTGAAGGAGATTAATCAAAAGGGGATTTTATTTTTCATAAACCAAAAAGGTCTTTACTTATGAAATTGAAGTGTAATGGGTGAATGTAGGGTAAATGATGATAATTAGGGATTAATATAGGAATTCAACATTTTTAACTTAACAGTCATTGAGCTTTGGGTCTGGTCCCAACAAAAGTCAGAGAAATGCTCTGAGCCTCTTTGACTGGAAGTTTAGAACACAAAATAACTATAGGGGAGGGAAAATTAGTGATTTTTGCCTGGTAACAAATATTACAATGATTTTCCCACCATTTTCTATTTACCCAACTTTAATCTAACATTTTTTCTTCCATTTTGCAGGTGCATTTGAGCTAGCAACCGTGAACATTTTATTCTTTTGAAAGCATAAAACTATCTAAATCTACCTTATATCATTTGAGGGCTCAGATTAAATTGATGAGCTCCTCTTTATTCTCTACCTATCTATTAATTAGTCAGGATTAAACAGTCTGACTAATCTTTATTCACTATCTACAACATGTAAATTGAAACATGACAAGTCAAGATTGAACAGTTCAACTCATCATGGATTATGGCATTTATTAACACTGCCATAATCATCTAAAAGTAAAAAGTAGTGGCATTTGGACTTGCACACTTTCATGTTTTATTTCTTTTTTCTTTGGGGTATATTATTTTTTCTAAGTCCTTTGATTTTTCTTTTAGGACTTTTTACCCTTTTTTTTTTTTTACAATATGGAAAAACAACTTGCAAAAAGCAAAGTATGTACATATTTACAATACTATAATAAGTCAATTCCAAATTATGAATCCTATACTTATAGGACCCTAACACTTGCAACCTGTAATCCTTGCCAACAAATCACCTTTGTGAGGAACTTTTGTTGACATACAAACCATAACAATTCCAGGGACTGTCAGATTCTCTAATCAATTTCTTATCTAAGAAATTTTTTATCTCCTTGTTGCACAAATCTTTGTATTCTTTATTCAAGGGAATTGCCTTACTTTTGCATGGCCTTCCTTCATATTCTGATTTATAAGGCAATTCAACAAAATACTGTTTTCTGTGCCAGAAGGCATTAGGTTCTTCTGCACAACATTCTTTTTCAAATTTTTGCCTGAATTCAGAGATCTTTTGCTAAATAACTGGAGAAAGGATTTATTCTCCAACTTTCATAGTTGCCTTCAAATCCTTTAATTCAATCAACTTATTACTATCATTTTCAAGTTGTTCCATGGCCTGGACCATGGTAAAAACTTTGGGAGTAGATATATATGGCAACTTGATCGTTTTGCAACTCCCATCGGACTTTGGCATAGTAATAAAATAACTAGCTCTGTTGTTAGAAAGCCTGGTTGAACCATGTGGTTCCACAGCTGCTAAAAATACATTGCCTAGAATGCATTCAATAGACATTTCTGCAGCTGAAAATTTCAACTTAATGTAATGTTCATCAATTTAGCAAATAGTAGCCTGAGGAACTTCATAATGCAAGTCTTTATTTCCCAGCCCAATGACTTGTCTGAATGATCTTACCCAATATTTGGCTGGAATAATCTTGCTATGTAACACATTCACATCTGCACCAGAATCAATTAATGTTTTAAGGGAAAACATCTATCCCTAAATACAAATTTCAAGCATAACATGATGCTGCTGGTACTGGATGGTTAGAATTCTCATATCTCTAAAACCAATAGCAGGATCTCTTCTTCCCTCAAAAATTTCAACATGAGAATTTTTGTATGGTGTAGTGTTTCTAGCTTCTTCTTCAACTTGAGGCTGTTTGCCTTTTTCAAGATGAGAGATTATGTTTTTCAAAGTAGATATTTCAGATTTCAGAGAGTGGATTTCCCTACTTACCTCCCCCAAAGTGAGTGTACGAACTTTGTCTTACAGTTGGTCTCTTTGAAAAGCTTTGGTATTTCTTTCATAGGAGGCTTCAACAAACAGAGGTTTGTTGGAAGAAGATTTCTTAGTGTTGTGCACTTGGTTTAGAAATATTTCCCAATACAAAAAAATAAAGTCAACAAAAAATTTATAGGATGTACCCTACTATAAATTTTGACGGGTTCAACAAAAAATTAAAAGTCATTTTGACGGGTTGTTGATCTGCCAGTCACATCAAACATGACGGGGAAATATTTGCAGTAGCTATCAAATACGACTTGAAATGAAAAATACAAAAAAATTAAGTCATTTTTACGGGTTGTTGATCTACCAATCACGTCAAACATGACGGGGAAATATTTGCAGTAGCTGTCAAATACGTCCCACAAGACGTCAAATTCTAGGCGTGGGAGTGAGCTCTAATAATGACGTGACGTTCCACATCATTAAGCTCGCAAGGGAAAGCATCAAAGCCCGACGTGAGAGTACAGTGGCGGGGAACTGCACGTATGTAGTAATGATGTGGAGCACTGCTGAGAGTGATCGTTGTCAGTCCTGTTGAAGTTTCAGGCGGTCTGAGCAAGAAGATATCGGGGAATGACATTTAACTAGAATTTGCACCCCGCAGTGGGAAAACATGATGCAGAGAATTGGTCAACCGAGACACTGTTGAGATTCGGGGGACAACTATGAATCTCAATAGTGTCTCCAACAACTTTACAATAGAATGCATATGGGCATAAAAAATTAAAATATAATTAAAATATGCAATTTAAAAATTGATATATGATAATTTAATTTAATTTTGAGTTTCAATTTTATTAAAAAGAAATTATAAAAAAAAACGACTTAAAACTTATATATTAACCAGCTATGACGGAAGCGAGCTGGAAATTGATATTAAAGGGAATTAAAACATGGTTGTAACCTATGAACCATTAGTTTTATTTTGATTTGCTTTTTGCACTTAGATTCTTGTTTGTTGATATAATATTTTGTTTTACTTATTTTTTTTTAAAAGAAGTGGAAAAATGAGATGAATGGGGTGTAGCAATTATAAAATAAAATAAAAAATTTAAAATATGAAATTTAAAAATTGATATATGATAATTTAATTTTGAATTTCAATTTTTTTTAAAAAGATGTTAAAAATTTAACCAGCTATGATGGAAGCTAGTTGGAAATTGATAATTATTATTATTATTATTATCTAATTTTTTTATTTAAGTTAAGTTAGACACTAAATTGGTGTATGAGACCTCATTTAATTAGCTATGATAGAAGCAATTGGAAATTGCTATTCATTATTATCATTATCATTATCTAATTTTAAAGTCCTATTTGACTCCTAAATCTATTAAGACATACATACTCTACCCTTTTTGGTTTTGACCCTGTGACCTTTTAAAAGAAAACATATGCTCTTAACCATTAAGCCCACTGAAGCCATATAAAATACTAATTAAAAACTTAAAATTAATATTTACTGAATAAAAATTTAGAAATAAAAATTTATATATATATTGTTATCTATTTCTTATAATTTTTTATTTTTTATTAAAGAATAATCTGTCAACTAATAAAATGTTATCATTATTGGTGGAATCCAAATCCAACCCAAACCCTGATGTACACCTCATCAACACATATTCGATGAAACCGTGGTGTTCACCTCATCAACACATGTTCGATGATGCTCCTTTGGTTGTTTGTCGTGTAATCCTCTTTTTGTACCTGCAACATTCTATTTGGTGAGATTATATTATTTTAAGGTGTGGAAAGGTAATATTATTTGAAGTGGTCATCAATGATTTAGTTGTTAACAAAGTCCTATAGAGTACTCTCAAAAAAAAAAAAATGAAATAGTACATATTCAAAAACTTAATTGGATCTACAATTACTATTGTTACAAGGAAGTTCAAAGCACGTGTATTGAATTTCATTTTGTATTGGCTGTAGCATATCAATATATTTTCTAGGTGCGATGGGGAATTTAGAACTTATGCATCAAATAATTTTTTTTTTCTAATTGTAATATGTCAATATTTTTTATGAACGTAAGAACTTTTACTTTAAATTTTGCTGTTATATTTTTTTGACTGTAGGCAAGAACAAACTGATGGTAGGTAAGAGAAAACCGTCCATTTCTCTAAATGACTATTTAAAATCTCAATTATTGTTCGATAGTTTTTATATTACTTACATTAAAACTAAAAATGTTTTGCCAAATCATAATCATGATTAGATAGGTATGATATATCTCTCATTAAAATTAAAAATTTAATTTAGTTTAAACATGACATTGAAAGAGTTATACTACTCTACACAATTTTATTTTATTTTTCAGTCAACTGAAAACCAACATAGGAGGAAGTTGGCACGCATTAGAATCCAATAATGGCAAGGATGTACATGTATTAGTCACAATGCCTTTTCTTAAGCAAGAAAAATTCCACTCATTAGCAACTTTTTGAAGCTTTCTTTGGATCAATAGTCAAGGTAAAAGAAAACATTAATGGATGTTTATTTTATTTATTTATTTATTTTAGTTATAAAAAAATAAAGATAAGAGATAATCCTAATTAGATTTAGCTTAGTTGTTGTGAACATGAATGAATATGAATTTAGGTTATTTTGTACATCTAGGGTTGGTTGTAGGTGAGAAACATTGGAGATAAAATGAAATTGATTTCATAATATACTTGCTTGAATATATTTAGAGTGAAATTAACTACTTGTAAAAAAATTGCTCAAAGCTTAGTGGGAATTTGTAGCCCATTGGTGCAAAAGGGTGGTTGGTTGGAGAAATATCCCTCATGTTTGTAGCCCATTGGTGCAAAAGGGTGGTGAAAAAGGGTGGTTGGTTGGAGAAATATCGGGCATGTTTGATTTCGCTACAAGCCCATTCGTGAAAAGACATGAAGCTGAAGCATGTTTGATTTCGCTACAAGCCCATTGGTGAAAAGACATATGAAGCTGAAGCAAATAAGCCATTGTGGCCTGATTAATGACCTTAGATATCATAGTTGAGATCCATGCATCCCAATTCAACAATGTCAAGGGAAATGTATTTCACTTAGTCATTTTTCATTTCACTTCAAGGTGGTTTGTCTATCAAAGTAATGAAGGAAAATTATGTACAAAATTACTTTATTAATAATTATATACAATGTACTAGTTATATAGATTTACATCAATAATACCTCTTAGGAAAGAGATTTAACTATAATCAAGGACATTAGAGAGAACATTAACTCATTGGAGGCAAACACAACAATGACCACAAGGATCATTTTATTTATTGCAGGTATTATCTAGGCTAAAATTGTATTTTGGTTATAATAAGATATAAAACTATTTCTAATTGGCTAAGAACTAAACTTTCTTGAACTCAAGGAAACATGGACTAATAATCAAACCTAGAAGCCTTTGGTAGAAGTGAAATGTTTCCCCTTTAGGTTTAGGAACCCCAGATAGGTTTTTTGGTGCCTTGAATATTGGTGATGAGTCATCCCACATTAGCGGATAACAATAAATAATTGGTGTCCTCATTGCTAATTGACCACATAGTTCTCAAAGGTTCCACATTATAGAAATGTCAAAGAAGTATGATGTGTATAACTTTGAGTTGATGGCATTTGAAAATATAAGAGAAAATAAATTATCTTTCAAACTACCTAACTTATGGAACACTATATATTGACAGTTGTTTCACAAAAAACAATTTTCTAAGGTAAGGAATTTTTCATGGAATAAGTGAAGATGGTAATAATATGTTTAATAACTTAAATCTTTTCACTTTGAGTTGGATGTGTCAATAGTGGTTCAAAATCAATCATTTATAGCACTTATGATATTAGAAATTTGAATGGTTATAGAAATATAATTAAGAAAGCCAATTTGGTCCATTGTACTTTTGCTTCCTTTGAAATTCCTCAATGAAAAAGGTCTCATGAATAAAACAATATAACCTATAATGTGGTTCAAGTTTGATTCTACCAAATAACTTGAATCCAAGCCCCAAAATAACATTCAATTATTCATGTCTTTAATATTTTAAATTAATTTGTGTTGTAGATTGATTACAGTTAGACATCATACAAGAAGTAGTAGAGAGTTTTGGTGCTTCAATAGTCATCTCCATTGGTAGGTATTTCCACATCCTCCTATAGGTGAATTTCATATGCATTTTTTATGTAAATCCAATCTTGAGAGCTTGTCATTCAATGAGTCATCATTCATGCAAATTGTTGAGATGATGACTCTCTTATACACTTTGAACTATGGATCTCATTTGAATTAATGGATCTCAACCTCTAATTCAGTTGTATCAAATACAAAGGGAAATGTCATGATACATAGTAGCAATTTTCTATTTTGTTCAATTCCAATAGTCCTTGAAAGATCCTCTTTATATATCACTATTGCATTATTGTTCAAACCTCTATTAGAAACAATAATTGGGGTTGATAAGTTTCAACATTTGCCATCCACCATTTAGTCTATGTTCCATCATGCAATATACTCCACATATAACACCCACTACATCTCTTCTTCATCTTCACATTACTTCATTTGTAAAACATTGTCCTGTAATTTTGCTACATCATGTCTCTTCACTCTCTTAATTATTGTAAATTCTTCCCCTTCTTTTTCTTTTAATTTTTTTTTGAAAAATGTCATAATTATACTAAATAAATTGAATTTAGAATTATAATATAATTGAAAATAATTCCCAAAATATTAAATGAAAATTGACCTTTTAAAATATAAATACAAATTCTCATAATTTTAAATTAATATAAGCATACAAAGTGATTTGGTATTCCCTTCCCTTATTTATGGTAAGTTGTATCCTAATTTTTTTATAATTTAGGAAATGACTTCTGATTCTTTAAAAAACATTCCTTTCATAATTTAGGAAAGGAATTCATTACAAAAGTATTTAGTTATATCATTATCGTAACTTTGAAGTTTCCACGTGGACAAACTGCTTTTTTTTTTAATTTTATGGTCCAGATATTAATGAAATATTTTGTTTTTGTTTTTAATTATTTAGTTAATTTGCCGCATAGGCCTAGTAAAAATTTAAATGATATGATAATTGAAAATATGACATCTGACTAAGGTTGGAATTTGGATTCCTCTGTACAGGTTATACAACTTTTTTTTTATGTTTTAGCTTTTTATACTTCCCGTCAAGAAACTGCTTAAAATTTTGTTCTCCCAGAGAAATTAAATCTCTTTGAAATGCAAATCTTTCCTCAAATTTTACACTCGTATTTTGAGATATTTGAACCATCTCAATGCTTATTAAAATTTCCAAAATTAAAATGAGTCTATACTAATTATAAACCAATTTTGAATTATGAGTAAACTCTAAAAAATATATATATATTTAAAATTGATTATTGACGAAATTAGATAACAAACTTAAATATTTTAATTATAAAATAAACTTTAAAAAAAAAAAACAAAAACACAAAATTAACAAAATTGCATAAAACACAAACTTTGATTTTTTTTAAACTAAATAAGCTCTGAAATGTTTCAGATTAATTAGTAATAAAATAATGTGATATGTTTCAGGTTAATTAGTAAAAATTTGTATAAAACCTAAACATAATATATTCTAAAATTTTCTACAAAATTTTTAATATAACCTCTGAATTTTTTAACTAAATAAACTTTAAATAATATGATAAGTTTCAAGTTTCCAGTGCTCGAATCCAGTGAAAAAAAATGAGATAGAATCTTGATTTCTGTTATTTAAACTAACTTTTTTACTGTATATATAGATTCAGCACCCTAAAAAACCCTAGGACACTTCGATTGTGCAAGTTATCTATCAAATTTCTGTTTTCAATAAATTCTTGCCAGATTTTAAAGAAATTAGACCGAAAAAATCTTCAAAAAGTCGCACTAAAGACAACTCCATTAAATAAAAGCAAAATGGCTAGTGATGCATATTCCACCCCTGCATGCGACAATGTTGCGCCGCATATTTCTGTCTGTTAAAGACTGGGAAATAAGCCTTGCCTCGTGTAAATATCACTTCAATCACCTTTCATGGCTTAGGATTTAAGCACGTACACCCTCCAATAGTGGGCCCTCGAGTATTTATGGCTGGATAGCCTTGGCTGGCATATTCCAACATAACTTCAATCATGATAAAATCACCTATCATGGAATACCCAAGACTTAGCCGATTCCAACATAACTTCAATCACTTTTCATGGAATATCTAAGACTTAGCCGATTCATTAAGGGAATTTTGAGGTTTAAAATGGGTCTCTGAAAGAAATTATAAAATAATAGTGGAAATAATAAAATAATATTTGATTACATCATCAAATTTTAGAGAGAAAAGAAAAAAACTATTTTTTTTAACTTGTAAATTCAACTTATCTCCCAAAGTTTTTACTCAAATTTTAAGCGGGAATACTCGTTGGATGCAAAATTTAATTCCTTATCCAAGGAATACCAATGTAGAATACTTTTGATCGATCATGCTACCCGAAATTTGAGTAAAAACTTTGAGAGATAAAAGTTGAAAATGCGAATTGAAAAAATAGTATTATTATATTATTATTTTTTAAATCATCTCCCATCGTTGACATCATCATCTTGAATCTTATTGATTCTTATAAAATTTATTTTTTATTGTACATGTTTTTTTAGAAAGCTCCATCTTAAACCTCAAAATTCCCCAATACCAACATAACTTCAATCAAATACTTAATTCATAACTTCAACGACCATTCCAAATACATAATGGAATCACGGCCAAATGATGAGCACACTAGCCAATAGAATCACAGTTCCATTTTGCGCGTTCTTACTTTAGAAGTTGTCCCAATTAAAAGGATGATTGGATCGTGATTTTCTTATCTAGAGAAAACCGCGTTTTTTTTTTTTTGCAACAAAGGCAAATGGAATCACCGACAGATAATTGACGCCAGATAATTCACGCCTGTCATCTTCGGTCAATATATTCCAGATTTCCTAATCTTTCCCACACTCGAAAATCTCTGGCTAGAGAAGTGGAAGCTTCATCCGACACGCCTGTCATCTTCGATCAATATATTCCACATTTCCTAATCTTTCCCACACTCGAAAATCTCTGGCTAGAGTAGTGGAAGCTGGGTTCCCATCGGTAGCAGGAGGTTCACGTCGCAGATATCGAATTGAAGATGCTGCAGCAAATACAAGCTCGGATGTGGAGGAATATTGTAACTGCGCCTGCCACGGATGGGAGGAGATTCATGTCGCCCGTGGCCAAGCTCTTGTTGCAAGGAAGACGAAGTACAGTAGTGGAAGCTGGGCTTCCCATCGGTAGCAGGAGGTTCATGTCGCGCGTGCCCAAGCCCGGTGACCGTGCGGCAGATATCGAATTGAAGATGCTGCAGCAAATACAAGCTCGGATGTGGAGGAATATTGTAACTGCGCCTGCCACAGATGGGAGGAGATTCATGTCGCCCGTGGCCAAGCTCGTGTTGCAAGGAAGACGAAGTACAGTAGTGGAAGCTGGGCTTCCCATCGGTTGCAGGAGGTTCATGCCGCGCGTGCCCAAGCCCGGTGACCGTGCGGCAGATATCGAATTGAAGATGCTGCAGCAAATACAAGCTCGGATGTGGAGGAATATTGTAAATGCGCCTGCCACAGATGGGAGGAGATTCATGTCGCCCGTGGCCAAGCTCGTGTTGCGAAAAACACGAAGTAGAGTAGTGAAAGCTGGGCTTCCCATCGGTAGCAGGAGGTTCGTGTCGCGCGTGTCCAATCCCGGTGACCGTGCGGCAGTGCACTGCGTAAGTGAGCAGTTGTGCAATGTCAACATAACCAGAATTATTTATTAAACCTTAAATTCCATAAATCCTGTCCAAATTGTTGGTTATATTTTTCAAACTGTTGTTTAGATCCTTTAATTGCCTAATTAGATTTATTTCCTAAACGTTGAATAGAATAAATCCTGTGCAAAGTGTTTTTCTATTTTCAAACTGTTGTTTATATTCTCAAACTGTTATTTACCTATCAAGTTCCATGAAATTCGAAACTCGAAAAAAATCGATTGTTTAATACCAAAAAATCTGTTTTAAATTGATGGTATCCCAACCGCGGGTATCCCGAGCTTATATTTTCCAGAAAATCCAACCAAAGTTTACAGTCCACAGTGGACACCTATAATAATTTTCTCCATTCGATATAGTAACTCTCGTCCTCTGTTAGCTTATATTTGTTGGGTTTCATAAGCAAGCACCCTGCTACCATACAATGTGCTCATACCAGATTTGAAGGTTGATGGGTGAGGATTGCCAATTGAAGGCTATTGTGTTGTTGGGATTTCTATATTAATATTGTTGCCCTTTTGTTTTTGTTTGATTTTGATTGAGTTTCATAAGCACAGGGCTGAAAACCGATAATGATGGGTGGTATATGAAGAATATCATCATGTTTATGCCTTAATTTCACTAAGAACAAATTGTTTCTATTTCTTATGATGGGTAATATTATGTTATTTTATAGATGTACAGAAGACAAACTACTTCTTGTTTAATTATGAAAATCAAAATACAAGTTCTTCAATTTAACAATCCTATCGACTTCTCTTTGCACTTTTCCGTACGCAAATTCTTACTCTACAAATAACAGCCATACCCTGAATAGTTTATTCTCTATTCTTACTCTACAAATAACAGCCATACCCTGAATAGTTTATTCTCTAACCATTATATAGATCACAAGCCATATATTTAAATACTTGTTCAGGAGTTTATTGTAAAAAACATATGACATTTCATCAATACGGATGGGGGTTTTGAAAAGTAGACGGGCTATTGTAAATTTTTAATTCTGATTTAAAAAATTGGCTAGTCTTCATTAATCAATGAACCTAACATGTACACCTTATCGAACTTCGAATTGACGCATTAATTAACGAACTGAATCTATTCTTTGTTATGCCTTTTAAATCATGGTGTATATTGTTTCTTTGAATTTTAATTGGACCGATGTGCCGTTTGCGTGAATTCAGGAAGAAAAAGGGAAAGATCTATTAAAGCAAGAGAAATGTACGGACGAGGAGTCCCCAGAACCTTCCACCGAGGAGACCGATCGGGGCGGCGGGCCGACTAATTACGGTGACTGGATGATGGAGGACGTGGAAGAGAAGGTTAAGGAGCAGGGCAAACGGTATGGCAGTTGTCGGCTTTTATTTTTAATATATTTACATATCCTACAATTTCATGGAACGAAGAGTTGGATGGTTTAAATATGGTAATTAATAAAGGTGTAGTTTAATATATATGAAACTTGGATAATATATTTTTAATTAAGATAGTGATTTTTTTTTTCTAAACTATATTTTTCAATGTATGAATAGATTTAATATTTTACAAAATCTTTCCATCTTATATATTAATTACATTACGAAAAAAATAAACATGAGCTCAGTTATTTTGTATTTTATACTCTTAAATATAAATAATTATAATAAATTTTGTATTTTATACTCTTAAATAAACATGGGCTCAGTGATTTTGTATTTTATACTCTTAAATCTAAATAATTAAGTCTATGTGATCAATAAGCACTTCAAGTTGTTGCACTTCATGTTGGTTAATGATCACTTTGTTCCAAAGCATTTTCTATTTTTATGGGTGGGTTAAGTTTTTGGAGTTTTTATCAGTTATTAATATCATAAAAATATTTTTATGTTGTCTTTTATATAGCTATAGTGTCTTACATATCCATCTTAAAAATAGATTCAGCATGAGTTTAAAGAATCAAATATTTTTGGATGCAAACCTCTTTTAAAGTGTAAAAATTTGAGGAAAAATTGCATAGTTTTCCTATTTTGAATTTATTTCTATTATATTACTTTTAATGAAAATAGTTTATATTTTTATATATTATGTTTATGTTAAACCTTTTATACATTTGCCATAGTTTTATGAAAACAATAAAATAAACATGAATTTTGTAACAATTTTGTTAAAAATAAGAAAAAACACACCATAAAATTGATCTATATATATATATATGATATAAAAAAAATAAAATAAAAATAAAATAAATAAATTGGTATTTTTTATTATTTCAAATTGTAAGTATTAAAAAATGTTACATCATAAGCATCTATCTATAATTAAATGGTCTCAACCTGCCCAGAGAAACTAAGCCTACCCATAGAGAAACTAGGACTATTGACAAACCAGAATGAACGTTAAAAAAAAAGGACACGTGAATGCAAGCCTAGAAAGCTCTTTGCACTCCCCACCCCCTGCAAAGTGTGCAACCCACACCCTCACCTCTAGCTTACCTTGATAAGAATTTCCTGTTGTTTCCCAACTTCCGATAACTATTATACCAACAACACATCCGCCCTCGATCACTGTCGTATGCCTCCACCTTTGCTCATAACTATTCCCGAATGTTCTTTGAATGTGTTTACGTGTGTGGTTATTGTTGGCCCATCTGATATACCAAGAGTTTTGTATATCAGAAATATTTATATGATTGATGCATATGATACGGCCTTAAAGGAGAAATATAATCTTGATGATGCATATTGGAATCTTGTGCTAGAAATCCGTTGAAATTAATTAGATTGGATCGCTGGGCACCGATTTCTTTATCTATTTTTTATTTCATCGGCAGCGAGTCCTGGTCAAATCCGGTGGACCCCTTGAATAAGAATAGGGCTAATGAAGCATCAGATCGCCAGATGTTGAACCATGAAGACGGAAACAGCGGCCAAGACTGGAACAGAATAGCAGGCCTAAAAAGGCCCAGTCCACCCATGAAATGCCTTGCCTTGCTCGGTGGGGTAAGTCGTCGCAAAGAAAGCTCACAGTAGGTCTAACGGATGGAAATACGGTTTATACTAGATGGGTCTCTTCTACTGTCGCTGGCCTAATGAACCGGTCATATGAGTGGGTTGAGTCAGTCCCATTCAATCATTCACCCCACTATTCTCCTGGCACTGAAAGGAAGGAAATTGATTGCTTGTCTGCGTTTTGACAAGAACGTTTAGGTCTCTATTTAGTCTAGACTGTTTTTTGGCTTTGAAAATCATGGAAATAAATTTAGTAGAAATTTTTGTAAATGTAGATTATAGTTATTAAACTTTAATATTTGGTGTTTTAGAAGTTTTTGATGGTGCTAATCCATTTCTACCCTCAAATACATTATTTAAACATTACTACTGCAATTCCAACCACTTTTGACCATCCAAACAATTCTTCCACCTCATAAACAACTCCCTCTATTTATCCCTTCTTATCTATTCCCACCCATCCCTTGTGCATGCGTTCGACTGTGGGCGGTCCCTATCTGACTGACTGATCATTAGAAGAGACTTTGGTCACTGTTTCACGGAGTGGAAAAGTAAGGTCAATTCGGTTATTAACGTGAAAGAAAACTAACGCTCGATTGGTGATAGAATTGGGTTCTTTACCGCCTAAACTTTTCGATTCTGATCTTTATGATTTAGGTACACCAGTAAGTGACATAGTAGCTTATGGGAACAGCCAGCTCAGCAAACCACCAGCTACTACCAGAGCTAGTTTATTCTATATATAATATTCAGAAGCTGCAGATCAAGATCCAAAGCCAGCACCTCGGAAGGTATCCCTCTTCTTGTCCTAGCAACGTATCCACCAGCAGTAGCACTAGCTTATCCACTTTTTGCAAGGATTATGGGCATTACACTTATTATTACCCACACTTGCCAAAGCTCATTAGCTATGGGATGAGGCCAATAAATGTGCCTGTTGTCCAAGAAACGACCACAAAAGTAGGTCAATGCAACTAGAACAACATATAATCTAAATAGTAAAAGATATCTAAGCAACATCGAAATCTGAGCTCTATAGCTAGTAATCCTCCTTTTTATGTCTCTGATCGAAAGGAGACTCCCATTCTCACTCATAGGCGGTAGGCAAACAAACACAACTTCCACTAACAGTTCCGGTGTATGAGGGTGTAATAGAATGCGATTAGCTGATCTTTATCCTTCAGTGGTTTAAGCATTCGATCCATTAGCAGGAACGAAACATCATAGACTTTCTTCTTTTGATCCAGGTTGTAAATTTCAAGAAAAATCCAGAATATGAACGACTAGAACCAAGAACCGAGTTCTAAGTTAATTATTTGATCTCACTTTGTCCATAAATTTAGAATGGCCGTAGAGATCATTATGAAATTGCACTGTATGAATTGCTCCGTGAAAAGTGAAGTGATATGATTGCTTTCATGTTGTTGTGAATCACCTGTCCTTACATAACAGGATGTCCCATAATATAGTAGTTATTTTTTCTTGTTTTCATAACACAAGTTTTTTATAGCATGAAAAATCAAAACCAGTACCGTGAAACCTTGTAAAGTAATTCACATGGAAGTCAATTTTGTTTCTAGAACATTCGACAACCTAAGATATTAAAACGAGTATGACGGGTATCGTCAATTGAAATGATATGATCGTTCTTCGTTAATGATTTATTCATTTTTAGGTGCTCCAAAAGAAACAGAAAACCAGATCAAATGTAAGAAAGAAAAAACATATCTAGTGCGGGTTTTTCCTTTACATTGTTTATTTCATAGACGGAGAACACTAATATATAACCGAGGGTGTTTATTTGATAGGCGTAGAACACTAATATATAACCGAGGGTTTTAAGACAATTTTTGAGTAAATTGTTTTAATTTAGATCGAGTAAATTTAAGACAATTTTTGAGTAAATTGTTTTAATTTAGACCAGGTTTTTCCTTTACATTGTTTATTTGATAGACGGAGAACACTAATATATAACCGAGGGTTTTAAGACAATTTTTGAGTAAATTGTTTTAATTTAGACCGAGTAAATTTAAGACAATCTTTGAGTAAATTGTTTTAATTTAGACAGAGTAAATTGTTTTAACTTAGACTAAAACTGGTAAATTGTCTTAAATATTGTCTTTAAGGAGTGTCTCAAATTATTGTCTTAGCTTTGACTAAAACTGGTAAATTGTTATAAATATTGTTTTTAAGGAGAGTCTCAAATTATTGTCTTTTAAGATAAGTATTGGTCTTAAATATTGTCTTTAAGGAATGTTTCAAATTATTCTATCTTAACATAAGTTTTATTGTCTCTTAAAAGAGACTTCATTTGAGAAACTCTCAAGAGACTAGCTACGATTAAAAGCCTATTGGCTTGTTCTTCGTTAATGATTTATTCATTTTTAGTGCCTATAAAAAGAAGCAGAAGACCAAATCAAATGTAAGAAAGAAAAAACAACTGGTAAATTGTCTTTAATATTGTCTTTAAGGAGTGTCTCAAATTATTGTCTCTTAAGATAAGTATTTGTCTTAAATATTGTCTTAAAAGAGTGTCTCAAATTATTCTCTCTTAACATAAGTATTATTGTCTCTTAAAAGAGACTTCATTTGAGAAACTCTCAAGAGACTATAGCTACGATTAAAAGCATATTGGCTTGTTCTTCGTTAATGATTTATTCATTTTTAGTGCCTGTAAAGAGAAGCAGAAGCCCAGAACAAATGTAAGAAAGAAAAAACTTATCGGTGGGTTTTTCCTTTACATTGTTTTTACATTGTTTATTTCATAGGCTGAGACCACTTACATTGTTTATTTGATAGGCTGAGACCACTGATAAATTGTCTTAATTTAGACCAAAACTGGTAAATTGTCTTAAATATTGTCCTCAAGGAGTGTCTCAAATTATTGTCTCAAAAAATTCTCTTAAGAAAATAATAACACCAATATATAAGAGACAATAATAACACCAATTTATATGCATTGACAAATAATATGCGCTGATCAAAACCACAGGAATTTCCATCATGACCATAAAAAATACTCACAGTGATGAAATGAAATTTAAAAAATAAAATTACAATATATATTCCAAGATAACCATCAACTCTTGGCTTTTATGAACTGTCTTCTGCTTATTTCCATCTTGCATCAACACGAAACCTTGTAGGACATTCATCACTGGAACACTCTCCCTTCACAAAGTCCTCAATTCTGGAGAATGGAATTAGAGAAATCTGATCAACATTTTGGGAGAAGCCCTACACCTTAAACCAAGTGAGGTTGGATGAAGAGAACTCTGTAGTGGATGGCTCTTGCACAGGTCCCATCTTGCCATCTACGTATAAAATATCAAACGTTACATTAAGAACAAAGATTGGTGAAAAGCTCACTAGCACAAGATAGTGTGAACTTCTTGCACAAAGGCAGCACCAAGACTAAACCACAATATTGATAGATTGTGTATATTATAAATAAAATTTAGTTACTAAAGAAAAAAATTGAAATACATTCTCATGAATATTATATAGCAGAAAACTTTCTTGATGGTCAGATACTGGAGACAAACAATAATAGAAAACATATGCGTACAACAAAGAAGTCTCCACGGAAAATAAGTCATATTTCAAGTTTAAAAGACACAAGATGTTAAGAGTTAGGTTTTTCATCAAAAGAGCCAAGTGATACTTGATAATCATTCCTTTATCTTCAAGTATGGCTGCTACTGCGGATAATCTTGTTTACTAGGCTAGAGTTGTCAGCGCTTTCAGTGGCAATCGAAACATGAAAGCAACGTGATCACAGTGCAAAACAATGCACTCGAAAGGGATCATGCAAAACAATGGAAACCATGGACTTATACAAATATTGCTGGTCATCCATATAGAATTACACAAATCCAAATCGGTTGTTTCTTCAACTAAATAGGCAAGTGAAAGTAAATAGGGTATTGCATCATGTCCATAATCCAAGCCCTCAGCTCAAAGACCTAGATATCGTCAAACCACCTCCATTCCCCCAAAATATCAGAAAAGAATGGCAAAAGCAACATTGTGTCAGAAACGTTGTCAATGTATCACTATATTTTATGTTACCAGTAACTGCAACAACGATAACTTCTTATATATTGTACAATTATACCACTTAAATAAAGGGGACCATGCATCTCCCAGACGAAGAAACTTATTATGTGGTTTGAAAGGAACACCAAAGCCATTAGCACAATAAAAGCAATGGATCATGCAATGCATTGAGAACAGTGCCACCAGATCAATGGAGTGCCAACTAAAAGGAGGTTGAGCTTCTTACAAAGCCTACAATAGTAATACAACCTCCATGCATTGCAGATAGCAAAGCAGCAAAAAAAAATTCCCATCTAGGTTCAACAATTGAGAATCACGTAGCAATTAGGGCAATAAGGCAATGGGCCATGCACCAGAAACTATACCAACGGATCAAAAGAATGTCGAGTAGAGCAGATCCACATTCTTGCGTATCCCACACAAAAAGAGGAAAAGGAGAAGCAATATGAGTAAGGACAAAACAAATAGATGGAATGCTCCTAACAAAGTTATTGATCAAATGACAACTATTACTTCAAAACGAAAACTTCAACCAAAAAATCTCAAAAACACATAGTTATTGATCAAATGACAACTATTACCTCAAAACGAAAACTCTAACCAAAAAACCCCAAAAAAACAAGAAAAAACAGGCTGAAAACGAAAAGTGTTGATGCTAGAATAACATTTTTTTTTCAAGGTAAATTTTCAACATTTTTTAAAAACGACAATAAAAACCTTTTTTTTGGTGCAAAAAAAACCTGAAAACGAAAAGTGTTGATGCTGGAATAACATATATATATATATATATATATATATATATATATATATATATATATATATATATATATATATATAGGGTAATTTTTTAACATCTTTTAAAAATGACAGACAACTATTACTTCAAAACAAAACTCTAACCAAAAAACATGAAAAAACAGGCTGAAAATGAGAAGTGTTGACGCTAGAATAACATTTTTTTTCAGAGTAAATTTTCAACATATTTAAAATGACAATAAAAACCTTAAATCGAAAAATGTTGATGCTGGAATAATATATATATGGTAAATTTTTAACAGTTATGACAGTAAAAACCAATATTTTTTGTGCAAAATGAACCCTGAAAATGAAAAGTGTTGATTTCGCCAGCCATGGCTGAGGGTGCCCTAGGTCGATTCCCGAAATTGACTTGGCTGCTCAGGGCCGCTGCCAAAAAAAAAAGGTTGATATTGCATCAACACTTTTCAAAATTAGCATGAAAATCACTAACATTTAAAAAAAAAGTTACATAAAAAAATTGTACATTTTCCTATGATAAAATCATTTCTATAATTAAGAAAATAATTGAAGGAATTGTGAGGGTAGACACCACAAACCTAACAGGTCTTCCTAAAAACCTAGGTAGAATGATGCAAAATACATCTAACAATATTATTGTAAAAAAATAGTTATTATTATTAATTATTGTAACCAAACAGAGATTGAAAATATAAGTTGTAGCTAAAAACAGTAGCCTGATTATGAGCATGTAAAGAATAACCTGATTATTTATTAGTCAAATAAATAGATCTTATATTAGTACAATGCAGGTTTGGAGAATATTGAGCAATCTTCATACAAGATCCACCGCTTTTGGAGGTGTGTGTTTGTGAAATATCTAAAAAAGGAAGAGTAGGAGCAAATGGCCATCAAAAATTTCTGACATAGGCATGTCCTAAAAGGTAGTCCCATATGTGTACAAATAAAGTTTGCTAAGCATTCATTATATCTGATGATAGCTTCTAATATGGAAAAACGAAAGGCCTAAAATGAATGCGACGATGAAATAAGTAATACTTTTCAATACCCTGTGCCATGGATGTGCTTTAATTTGAGGGAATTTAAATTATGTAAATTCAAATTCACGCACTTAATCTCCTCTCGAGTTAGAGTCCCCATAACCTGTAACACTGGAATATACTGAGTAACACCGGAATATACCGAGTTAAATATATAAAAATGACAACCTCCAAATGAAAACCATTCTACATAGCTGATTGCAGACCTTGATGATCAACACCAACTGGTCAACACCACTTTCTCTAGGAAACGACGACTGTCAACCATAATAACAAGATAATAAGCAGAACTTTAGCCTAGAATATTACATTTTGTAGAGATACATCTTGCACATCTTGAAGAACAGGGGATGAGGAAAATTCCTAGAGCTTCTACCAAGATGCATATAGTTAGTATGAGTAGAAGTAAACAATGCCATGTAAAGTCAACATATTGAAAATGGAGACAAAAAGTATAAAGGAAGGACTTTTTATATTGTAACAAAGTAGTTTTCAATAAGAAACACACTTGAGTCAATAACTGGGACACAAAAAGGATGAATCAGTCTAACACTCGTGAGAAAGTCAAACACCCTGTAATTGAAAAATCTTCCGGAATGTTAGTACTAAAAATATTTTGAAATTCTCCAATCAAAAAATTCTCATAAGAATATGTAGTGCAAGAAAGATAGGAAAATAGCACCATAAAATTGCAACCATGATGATCATAAGGATATCAAAATTGCACTCAAACAACATCTATATCATCTGTTCAAGATTTAACAACAAAGTGAACCTAACAAGAGAGCACAAATAATTAAACCACTTCATTATTAGATACTATTTTTCTTTGGTACTTATAGCATTAAAACGTCTCATTTCTTCATATCAAGGCCCTTCTAAAGTCCATGTACAAGAAATAAGGAACAATGAACACCTAAAAGCACACAAATTATGAGCTACTCTAATTTTATTGCTACCACAAACTGCTCAATATGCCAATATACCACTGATGCGATTAATTTAAAGACAATAGTATAGCCATATAAAAAATCTGTTAAAATATGGGGACAAACTTTAAGCTCTTAAGGGAAATGCCTGCAGCAATGGGAAAAACTAACACCAACTATGGGATAGGTAATGAAACCAAGGACCAACGACTCCTAGATAGATATTCAGAAACCACAAGGGTAAAATAGTAAGTATCATATTCCAATTCCTAGGCCAAAAGAGAAATCAAGATTAATTTCCAGCACGAATTTGTGGGATTAAAGAAACCAGATGACTGCCCTTCAAACATCTTATATTAAAAGGAAATTAAAAACTCATTATTGACTATGTAAGTGGGAAGAAATGTAAGCCATCTTTAGAAATTGGGAGCAACTTGTCATAGATAAGTAAATCTTAAGACCTACAAGGTCATCTACGTCAAATTATCCGGATTTGGGAGGAGGCCCCCAAGATCTAAAAAATTGAAATGGATTTCGCAAGATCTACAAAATTAGAATGCCAAAAAATGGAGAGAGAACCCACAGTAAATAAAACCACTAAGAAATGTTTTTATTAAAACAAAGAATAATTGTAGAAACTACATTATGGTGGACAATTTGTCCTTTTACAAAATGTGACTTCTTACTTGTAGTTTTTTTTTGTTAGAATACCACAAGTAAATTCCATGGTGAATGAATAGCATGGGTGGATCTCACTTACAATACCATAGATGAATGAATACCATGGGTGGATGCCACTTACAATACCATGGGTAAATTCCATGAGTTGATGAATACCATGGGTCGATGCCATTTACAATACCATAGGTAAATTCCATGAGTTGATGAATACCATGGGTCGATGCCATTTTCCATTCGAATCATTCCTGCCTCTTGAGAAGTCATTGTTGAATATGAAGAGCCACTGAAGAGAAGAGTTTTGTGTGTTTAACCCATAACCGTGATGAACGAAGATCTGAGGATAGAGATACCGTGAAATATTTGTGACCAATTGTGATACTGACAATGTGCGTCCTAGCAAATTGACTTCCATGAAGTGTGGGTTTGTGGATGACCCATAACCATGAAAAACGAAGATCCGAGGATAGAGATACCCTGTAATGCTTGTGACCAACTGTGATATTAACAATGTGCATTGTAGCAAATGGACTTCGATGACAAGGATTTTGTGCGATTGACCCATAACCATGATGCTGACTGTTTATGAAGTAGTAGGTGCCTACATAGCCTGGGGTGGGAGGACATGTCTCCAAAGAACCCAAGCTGAATGCTGCTCTGCTGAAAGTGATGAATGTGAAGCAGATGCCTACTAAAGCGGAGTGGGAGGGCATGTCTCCAATGGGAACCCGCTCCAAATGTTGCTCTAGATTAAAAATCGGCATAACTCGGTCAATATAACTTGGAATCTTTATTATAACCCGTATTTGGAAATAGACTAACCATTTTACATCTTCCTATGTGGTTGAAATCCCTATCTGGACACTCTGGAAACTCAGATTCGCGCTGCAACTATCCTTTTGTCACAAAAAGTCAAAAAATCAAGTTTCTTAAATTCTACACAAAAACAGTAAAAATTGTTAGGAGAGACGCCATCCACGAATGCTCGTTAAAAAAAATTCTGCAACACAAACAATTTTTTTTTTGAATTTGGGTAATTTTTCTCAAGGAATCCAGATCTGTTATTTTTTTTTTTGTAAATTTTGTAACAAAAGTTTCATATCTGATCTGCAAACTCGCTGCCGAAAAAAAAAATCCTATTAAAAAAAATAGAAATTCTTCTCGCTTGGCCCAAGAAAGTGATCTGTTGAGGTCATGGAACTTGCATGAAGTTTTCTGAAATTTTCTGCAAAACGTTGAAACTGAAATATGCTTCAAACCCTCATTCTCATGGAGTCATACCTTGAATCTGATACCACTGTGATCCAGATCTTGGAAGGAGACCCCCAAGATCTAAAAAATTGAAATGGATCTGGCATGACCTACAAAATTAGAATGCCATAAAAAAGAGAGAACCCACAGTAATAAAACCACATAATTTTTTTTATTAAAACAGAGAATAACTATAGAAGCTACATTGTGGTGGACAATCTGTCATTTTACAAAATGTGACTTGTTACTTATAGCATTTTTTTGTTACAATACCACATGTAAATTCCATGGGTGGATGTCACTTACAATACCATGGGTGAATGAATACCATGGGTGGATGCCACTTACAATACCATGGGTAAATTCCATGGGTAGATAAATATCATAGGTGGATGAATATCATGGGTGGATGTCATTTACAATACCATGGGTAAATTCCATGGGTGGATGCCATTTTCCATTCAGATCATCAAAGGAGCAGCCACTCAAGTTGTTGATTGGGTAATTAGCTTGAAGTATCTAAGAAAGGGAATGAAATAGAGAACTTCAAGCCTCAATCAATCATGCAGGTTCGAATAGGGATTAAGAAGAAGGTTATTCATACCTTAGGCACTATGGAAACATCAATATTTGCACCAATTCCTAGGTACATTATGAACTTAGATCATGATGAATAAAGCAAGATTTTTAGAGCCCAATCAAACCATCATTTATTTTGTTTTCTCCTCTGGAGAAAATTTCCAACATTCCAAGAAAGGTGATAGTGCTACTCAAATTTTGATTGATTGTATGTCTGCTTTACATAAACCCATTGGTTGTCACCTCAATTCATTGCAGAAACTCTACTAACCATCCAATGTGGGCTATCTTCCACTACTCTCATTCTTCTATTCACAGAGAAGCTAGGCTTCATGATGCACACTTCGACTGGCAATGAAATGAAAAAATAGGTGTTTCTTAAGAAAAATGAAACAACAAATAAGGAAATTTACTATATTTGATTAGGATATAACTCTTGTCCTTACTAGAATAGAAAGAAGAAGAGGGAATTTAACATAGCTCAAGGTAAAGTTCTCCCCTGATCTATGTTATGACTATTTCATATCTAGCTATTTGAGTGGCCAGACAAATCAATGAGGTTGGCCTCATATTCACCCCTCATATTTCAACTATTATTCCCCCATTAGGGTAGGAGAAACTATTATTCTCTCATTACTCATTATGGTAGGAGCCTTGTGCAAGTAGAGAATGAGGGTAAGTAGATCCAAGGGTTGGGAATTACCTTTCAAACCAAAAGGATAAAATGGGAGTATAACATTTATCTCATCACAAAAAGGAATCTGAAAAGAATAAAAAAAGCATGCCTAATAACTTGATCTAGGTGGATATGGGTGGCCACCCACCTATTCCACATGGACCCCCACCATTATTTCTTTCAGTTTTTCAGTTTCCTTAACTGTAGCACAATTTACTATTTTGGCATTTTTCAGGTCCTGAACTTTCGGAGCCATTTTGAGGCGATAAATGATGATTTTGGGAAAACTGAGAACAACATTGGTCTTTAATACTTGTTGGTCACCTGAAAGATGTATCCTGATAGATCTTTCTAACGAGGTATTGTACGCATCAAACGAAGATCATATGCCAAAATTTCGTCCCCGGGAAGTTGATGTACCAATTTACGCAAACGGGGCCCATAGTTTTGGCGCTTCATCTCTGAGAGTTAGGTTTTTGGATGTTTAGGGTTTTCCATTGTTTCTCAATAATAAATAGGTCTTCGAGCCTCGTTGTAACACAGTTCAAAGGCATGTAGCCGCCACATCTCTTCTCAGAAATAAGCTACCATCACCCGAGCTAGTTTATTTTCCATTTTGTCTGTAAGCATTTTTCAGTATTTGATATTAATAAAATGAAGTGTTATTCCTGCTACATCTCTGTGTTCATGTTTATTTCGTTATTTTATTGCGTTCCTGCATAAGTCTGGATCAATGGTATCAGAGCGGTACACTTTTTCTCGATTTTTCTTTGCATGTCCCCAACGAGGTTGAGGTATAAGGAGTTAGGGCTCTATTTAGTTGAACCTTTGCAAGATCACCCTCACAAACCCCGACGATCTCTCCCATGGCGGAAGAAAAGAAAGACAAGGGAGCAAGAGATCATATCAAAATATTGCTCGAGGAGGCCCTCGAGAAACAAAGTAGCGTGATGATGGATAACATTGCTCAGGTCCTTCAACAACTACCCACCGACAGCGCACCTTCATCCAGCAGCCACTCTGGAGGCACCACTCCTTTTAAGGTACAAGTAAACTTTGACATTCCCATATTTGAAGGCCAAATAGATACAGACGCCGTAGATAAATGGTTCAATCTATTATAAGCATATTTCTCAGTTCATGACTTTTCCAATCGGGAAAAGATTACTTTTGAACTCCTCAATGCCGCCCCCCATGTCAAGGACTGGTGGGAAACCTACTCTGAGTAAAAGGACAAGAGGGAAACCTCCCTGTTCTCGACCGCACCCACCTAGAATTATTTCCAAGACGCCATCAAGGAACAATATTATCCCGTGGGGAGATACGAGGACAAGTACATACAATGGACTACGATGCGGCAGCAAATATTTTCCATACCCTGCGTACAAATTTGGGTATCAAAGATTCAGAGAAACATTTGGTGTTGAAGAACCGCAGTTTTCTGCACAAATAGATTTGAGGAAATGGAGCTCCTCAACATCTCCTCGCTTGGTGAAGCATATCAGTATGCTGCTAAGATTGAGCAAAAATTCAAACAGAAGAAGCGAAACTTGAGATCTGCGAATTAGAAGCAAGAAAAAGGTGCCCCCAAACCGCAAAACAAAAGACAAAGGCAAGGCAGGGTGGCCCAAGACAACCCGCCAAAGCTACAAATGAAGAACACCACCACAAAGCCAAAGAAGGACACGAGAAAGTAGTGTGAGTTCCATAAGAGGTCCACTCACAACACAAGTGAGTGTAGAGTCAAGCAGTCACACTAGTGGTCGAGCTGAACGCTTCCGAATCAGATACATGTTCCGACTTTGAGTTAGAACCGGACAAGGGGAATGACTAAGGGAAGGAGATTATCGATGCGAAGGCCAACGCCACTATTGCCACCACCAATATGCGAAAGGAGGAACTCGAATATCCAGAGGAAGGGGAGAGTCTCTTCCATTCGCAAATGTGGGTAAAGGGTTCCCCGCTGATGTTCATTATTAACAGCAGGAGACAAAAGAACCTCATTTTGGCAGAGGTCGTGCAGCGGTTGGGCATGCCGACCACATCACACCCACAACTGTACACCATCGAGTGGCTTCGCCAAGGACGGGATCTCCACATCAGCGAGCACTGCCTTCCCTACAACATCAAGCCCTTCACATATGAGGTATTATGTGATATTGCTCTGCTTGATGTTTGTGATGTATTATTAGGCAAACCATACTTGTGGAAGCAACATGTTGTGTATGAGTCTAGACCTTGCGATGTTATTGTTACTTTGGGAAATAAGTTGTATAGGATACTTACTCAGCAAGGGCATCCAATGGCATATCACAATGAGACACTTTCAGACACAGTCCGAAAGTATCCCACCTATGACAAAGAAATGTATTCCAATGTGCAGGCCTGTCGACAATGGAAGCATTACATTTTGGAGAAGGAAACGGTCATCCACACAAATCACCGACCCCTGCAATTCATACAAACACAAGGGAAGTTGCAGAACGATCGCCATCAGAAATGGTCCACATATCTGCAACAGTTCCATTTGAACATCAATTACAAGAAGAGAAACACTAATAACGTTGTATATTGCCTCAGCCGACCGTCGATCGTGGCGCTAACCACTTTGCTCGACTCTTGTGTGCACGAGACTTTGGCCTAGCCACATCTCTACAAAAGTGATGTAGAATTCAGCAACACATACGAGACGTTCCTGAAGGGTAAGCAAGTTCCAAATTTTCACCTCCAGGATGCACTGGTATGCCACCTGAGACACTTCTGTGTTCCTTCGAGCGAGCATGCCAAGATGATTTTGGAAGTGCACTACAGTCGGGTCGTTGGGCATTTCGGGGTCGACAAAACAGTGGAAGCACTGCAAATATATTTCTATTGGCTAAACCTTTGACATGATGTCGGGAAGTACATCAAATCTTGCACTGCCTACGCCATTTCCAAACCGACCATCAAGAAGCAAGGCCTATATACTTTGCTGCCTACTCCTAGTCGACTGTGGGAATCCATATCCATGGATTACATGTCGAGCCTTCATTCTACCAAGCATGGCAACAACTGCATTTTTGTGGTCGTCGACAAATTCTCTAAGATGGCCATTATGGTGGCCTGCAAGAAGAATATCATAGTGGAAGTCATTGCTAAAATATTCTTTGAGCGAGTGTGGGTACAGTTTGGGATCCCACAAATCCATTATCTCAGATCGGGATAGTATGTTCCTCGGCACATTTTGGTCAAGTATTTGGTCGATGCTGGCCACCAAGCTCACTAAGTCCACAACTTTCCACCCCCATACTGATGGCCAACAGTGGTGGTCGACGGAATGATTGTACACATTATGCACATGTACAACTCGCACTATACACACACATGGGATGAAAGCCTCCCTTATTTCCAGCACAACTAAAACCATGCTCTCCACAGCGCAACTGGCCACAACCCATTTCAAGTGGGCTTGAGATTCCAGCCACTATTTCTCATTGATGTGGCCATAACATTTGCAGCTGCTAAGGCAGATTCAGCTCATGTCCAGTTCGAAGCCGACAAGGCAAACAACTTCATTGAGCGCATTCAACACATCCGCCAACAGGTCCATGACATATTGCACATAGCCAATGCTAAGTACAAGCAACGGCATGATCAGCATTGGGTGTCACACAAGTTTCAGGTGGGCAACAAATTTTGGCTACATTTGCAGAAGGAGCACCTCACTGGGCCCCACCGCAAGCTTCGCTCGCTCCAATATGATCCATATACCATCACCAAGGCTATAGGGGACAATGCCTTCGCCCTCAGTATTCCATCATTCCTTGGTCTACACCTAGTGCTCAATGTGGACCGCCTTCAACCCTACTTTCCACCATTTTTGGACACATCCGACATTTCAGAACAACTCACACCAACAAAGTTAAATCCAGACTGTATGAAACAGGCCACAATGGACCGGATCATGGACACACAGATCAAGAACACCCGCCACCAGAAGATCCAGTCTTATCGGGTTGTCAAAGCTGGCCAACCCCTGCACCAAAGAGAGTGGCTCACCAGAGACCAAGTTCAGTAGAAGTTTCCTCATCTCATGGAGGGACTCAACGCAATGGGGACCATTGCTCCCTAAAGGGGGAGGACTAATCCACGTGGATATGGGTGGCCACCCGCTTATTCCACTTGGACCCTCGCCATTTTTTCTTTCAGTTTTTCAGTTTCCTTAATTGTAGCATAGTTTACTATTTTTGGCAATTTTTCGGATTCTGAACTTCCGAATCCATTTTGAGGCCCTAAATGACGTTTTTTTGGGAAAACCGAGACTAACATTGCTCTTTCACTAATGTTGGTCACTTGAAAGTTGTAGTCCTCGGATAGATCTTTCAAACGAGGTATTATGCACGTCAAACAAAGATTGTATGCTAAAGTTACGTCCCCATCGTTTTGGCGTTCATCTCCTAGAGTTAGGTTTTTGGATGTTTAGGGTTTTCCATTGTTTCTCAATAATAAATAGGCCTTTGAGCCTCATTGTAACATAGTTCAAAAATATGTAGTCACCCCATCTCTTCTCAGAGATAAGCTACCATCACCCGAGTTCGTTTAATTTCCATTCTGTCTGTAATCATTTTTCAATATTTGATATTAATGAAATGAAGTGTTATTCCTGCTACATCTTTGTGTTTATGTTTATTTCTGTATTTTATTGTGTTCCTGCATAAGTCTGCATCATAACTATTTGCCGATGTAACAAAGCACAAATGATCTTGTGAGTAAAATGAGAAACCAAATCCACCAACCAAGCCTCGTGTCTCTTGAGATCCCTCATCAAAATTTAGCCATAATTCTGCCAAATTTTCGAAATATTTTTTACCAATTTCATTAAATCTAACAAATTGACATTTTTTCTATTTTTTTAACCAATTTGGCCAGATTTGTTAACTATGCTGTAAAGCAAATTCCTTCATAAAGATAGTTGGAGCCCAAATTTAAACAAAAAAATTCTATTTTTTTTCAAGTTTGGCCAAATTTGATAACTATGATGTAAAGAGCAAATTATTTCACAAATATATCTAGAACCCAAATCTAAACAAAAGAAAAGCGAGAATACTCACATAGTGAAATGATCAACATTAGCCTTTTATACTTAAAGGGCTAGGCAATCATCTATTTCACCAGCTAAACAGAGGTTGAATTTTCCAGAGGCCATATTAAAGACATGCTAATTGAATGAAAATCTCCAGCAGTTTTTTGGTGTACTTGTGTACCTTATTTAAGTAACATACAAAGAAACTGCAAAACTAAATATTTTGAATCTAATATAGGTGTAGCTTATAAGTAAGAGGCCCATTTTGTAGATAGCACGTTGTGTTTTTGTGCTTCAAGTGAAACAACCTCCATTCTTTGATTTCTTTAAATAGATAAAAACATATTTACTGCACACAATATACCCTTGTCTCTAAAACTTTAAACAACTTAGCAAAATATCCATAAAATGAAGCAAAATGGCTGGCTTTCTACAACTCAAAGAACACAGAAAAAGAGGCTTCAATCCAATGCTAAACATAGTTATAATAGTTCTAATCTTCATAAATAGATCTTTATTCTCGTGTTCCAGAGCCATTGCAATAATTGACAGAATTGTTATTTTAGTTTATATCCAGTTGTTGTTGAATTTATGTGTTTTGGTGAATTAATGTCTTCTGCAAGTTGTAATTTAATTCCCAGAGCTATAATACACTCTTCCCAGACTATAACTTCAATGTCGACTCTTAATTTCTAGGTCCCCACAAGACATACGCTCTTCCCATGGGCCGTACGTTCTTCCTGGACTGTAATTTCACTACTCCCCAAAGGCTGTATGCCCTTCCCATGGTGCACATGGTCTCCTTGGACTGTAATTTCATTGACTGGGATGGATTTCTACCTTTCCTAGTTGATTTCATTGGTTGGGATGAATTTCAATGTAGACTGGTCAAATTCATTGGTTGGGCCAAATTCCACATTAATGTGGTCAATATCCTTGGCTGGGCCGACTCCATTCTTACATGGTCAATTGTCTCTCACTTAGTCGACTTCTCATTGACTGGACTAAATGCATTTGCTCTTCGAAATTTCT
This sequence comes from Pinus albicaulis, assembly GCA_034641835.2. Taxonomy (NCBI): domain Eukaryota; kingdom Viridiplantae; phylum Streptophyta; class Pinopsida; order Pinales; family Pinaceae; genus Pinus; species Pinus albicaulis. The sequence continues at coordinate 755,641,098 of CM076569.1, forward strand.
ACAACTCCTGGTATATTTTATTAGTGTGGTCAATTTCATCCATTGGTTGAAATTCCACATGAGTGTGGTCACTTTCTTTGGCTGGGAAAAATCCATTCTTACCTAGTCAATTTTCTCGAACCTGATCAACCTCTCATTGGCTAGACTAAATGCATCTGCTAGCTCAAAATGAGAGAGTGTTCCTTATATTTAATTTGTATGTGAAATGAAAGTGTCTACTCTGTTTTATGAGGTGTGAACAATTCTTTGAAGGCACTGTTATGCCAAGAATAAATCATGACATTTTGGATAGACCAGTTAAAGTTGTCCACCACTCAGAATTCCAGCCAAGTGGACATAGCAGTACAACCATACTCCTAAGTTGCAAGACCAAGTTATAATGGTTGTTTATTCCTGAAGGCACAAACAGAGTCATGAGTTGACAGAATAAGTTATAATTGTTGTTTATCCCTGAAAGCATGGGAGAAAACAACCAAGATATTTTATTGCTTCTTACCAAACTTTACTGGTGAAATGGATAGGCTATAAACTTATTATATATGGCAACGATTTGGATATAGCAATTGTTCTCAGTTTCCTGACATCTTTAACATGGGCTGATCAACAATCTATGTTACAGAAAAGAAAAATAGTCATCATATTTGTTCTTGTTGCTATAGGTTATTCTTATCTTGATTGCAAATTTTGAATATAGAGATAAAAGCAAAATCTGTTGCTCCTTCCTAATATCCAAAATATTATAAAATTTGCAATCAAGTTACATACGGTGCACAATTTATTAGTTTCCTTATGTGGAATGCCATAATTTATGGACTTATGGCTTGCGAGAAGCTTTTTTTCCACAACTCCTTTGGCCTGCCCAGAACTCATATGTAGCTACTCTTGGACGTACAAGATAAGACATGATGTGTCTGCACGACCTAATGAAAAGTCCTTCCTGGATATCTATGAATTATATGAAGAGATCACGTTCTTCACCGAACTTAATCGCACCAAGAGGCATATTCTACAACTCAATCACGAAAGAACACATTTATTTTGGAGGAATCAATTTTTAGAGAATAACCTTTTCCACCAAAATATAGGGAATATTCTAGGTTGATTAAAAATATTACTATAAAAAGGTTAGTGAAGGAACTCCATAAATGAGAGTTTCAATACAAACTATCACTTCAGTGCACAACTCCACTGCAATTAACAACAGTACAATCTATGACCTCTGTAAAATATAATTAAAGAGCAAGAAAAGACTGCTTCATAGAGCTATATCTACTTTAAGTTTTACATGCATGAGGCCACTTAGAAACTTACAAAAGGAAAATTAAAATTATCATCTAAAAATGTTCAAGTTTCCAAAAGATTACTTAAGTTTGTTGATGTATCTACAATTGCAACATAGTCCAACTGGAAGAGACATTATCACCTACTCTTGGATATTTATCACTTGATGGAATGAATTGAGAGTAAATACTAAAATCATTTCCAAAGCTTAGAAGGATATTGTTAATATGCTTCGAAAGGGGAAATAAGTTTCAGAACATTTACAATGGAAACCTAAGATTTCCTTGTGGAAAAGCTAGTTTTCATCCCCTATAATTTCACCCTTTCGTATAGGAAAGGGTACATTCCCATCCTAATCACATTATTCAGTTTCTCCATGATTACTAGTTTCCCTGCAATAAACCAACTTTTGATTTTTCCCCAGAAGTTAACTATTTCTCCATTTACTAAACAATGTAATTCTTTGCAATAAACCAACTTTAAATTTTTCCCGAGAAGTTAACTATTTCTCCATTTACTAGAACAATGTAATTCTTTGTTTCCATTTAACACCGTTCTCCCTCTCTAACCAACTTAAGATAGATGAAAGAATTCTCAAAGCAAAGACTAGGAGGACAAATTAGCATAAATAAATCACAAGTGTTTGTACCTCTCAATTTATAAAAAGATAGTTGTGACCATCCACCATGTATGAAATCATCATTATCATGTCATGCCAGTATCAAGGAACTTCAAAGGAAAATTGATTCTCTATATCAAAAGCACACACACGAACTTCAGCTCGTTGAAGAACATATGCCCTCTTTTCTAAGGTAACTTAAGAGACCACTTTAAAAGTGTACCACTGTCCACATCTTGCATCTGCAGAATTGCAAACCAAATAAGTAAAGAATGAATGGGGTAGGTTTTTTTGGCTATATAAAAGCTCTTACTGTAAAGGATATTGAATGTGGACTTATGATTAGGATTGGATCATTGTATTGTTTGTCATCCATCTCAATGCTCATGAGACTGTTTTTTCCGGCGGGGCCTAATTTGGAGAAACGAGGTCTGAAACCTTCTAGGAGCGTTTCGAGGCATCGAATGATGTTCTTTGGGGGTAAAACATTTACGCTTTAGTGCCACACCTTCTCATGCTATTCTACACACAAAGATCTTTCCAATGGTGCAGGAAGCACGTCAATCGGAGTCCGAATGCAAAAATTATACCACTTAGAAGTTGACCTTTCTATTTTCACACCTATAGTTTGGGAGAATGTCGTGTCAGCCCCCATTATTCATGGAAAAGGGGCTAACCATGTGTTTTTGACATAAGATACTCTATAAGAGTCTATATTGTAACACTAGTTAAGAGTTTATGTAATCGAACTTAACAACTAATAGGTTATCGAGTTGTGTTATAACTAGGCCGCTAGGAGTAAGAGGCATTCCATTCTTTCGAGAGAATTTTGTTGCATAGTTGAGAAAATATAGCTGGAAGAGACAGGAGGAAGAGCACACATAGAGGATCAGTGCACTGTAGAAGCCCACGGGCTACAAGCATTACTTCTTTGAACCTGCAACCATATTTCCAGATAGAGAAAGAGAGCGATGTGGCCTCACCGTCCTGTTGAGTTTTCTCCTGAAAGGGCTTCCCACAACATATATTGTGCCTTACAAGCACATGTGAGATTATTTGGTTGTTCTCTACTTTTCTGCATAATTTCCATTGGCATGCATACACTAATTAGAGTTAAATTTGCATATCTAGAATTTTAATAAAACTGTAACAGTGTAAAAATTCGATATTTTAATATGTTATTATCATATCTATTGTGACAAACTATCTAGTCGAATATCCACAATAGTTTACAGATCATTCAGTATCAGAGTAGGTTTCTTCGAGTATTTTGTGGAGATTTCAGGGATATAGATCAACAAGGCCAAAAATTGTAAAACCCTAATCATGGTCGACGAATGTGTAAACGAGGCTCGTGATCCTGCAGAGGTGAGGTTTACGCAGCTGGAACAACAAGTAGCAGATATCAACCGCAATGTAAGCCTCCTTAAGGCGGCTTTTAATAGCAAGCTGGGAATATCTGGAGAAGATGGGGGTTCGAATGTAGAGGAAAAATCAGAACGAGGATTAGAAGATCAAGGAGAAACAGAGAACCAAGCGAAGAAATAACCTAGAAAAGATGAACCCAGTTCGAGTGTCATGAATCAGTACCTGTTTAAAATGGAAGCAAAATTCGAGATCAAGTTGTACCATGACAAGATCGATGCTCTGAAGTTGAACCATTGGTTGTAGCAACTGGAAGTTTATTTCAGCATCCATCAGATCAAGGAAGGGAAAAATATCTCATTCACGCGACTAAAATTAGAAGGCCATGCACTGACTTGGTGGGAGAGCCACACAAAAACCCTGAGGTTGGAGGGAGAACCTCCAATGACTAATTGAGAGGATTTCAGAACCCTCATTAAGTCACGATTTTATCCCATTATGTACGTGGAGGACCAATGGATCTGATGGCTTTACTTTAAGCAAAAGTTGGGCCAAAGCGTGCAGGTGCCAGGAGTACACCACAAAATTCAGAAAAATGGCTATAATGTTGGGTATCTCTCCAAAGAACTTAGAATTACTCCTCAAGTATTTTTTGGGTCTGCACCGCCATCTGCATGAGTAAGTTATGTTGTTCAAGCCCAAATCAGTGGACGAGGGTTGTGTATAGGCACAATACATGGAGAATACAGGCCTGAAAAGAGCGCAAGCAAGTGGATCAAAGCAAAAGGAGCAACATGAAGCTTCTAAGGAGAGGAAAAAGAAGCAAAAAGGGGAAAAGATAAAAAGAAGACAACCAAAACAAACCAGTGCAAAGATCCTAGAAACCACTACAACTACTCCAACATTCATGGCCATACAAAGGAGAAGTGTTGGAAGTTGCATCTAGAGCTAAACCCGAAGTACAAGAAGAAAGATTGGAAGAAGAAGAATCTCATGGCCACGGATTCGAGCAACCAAGTTGAAAGTAGCTCAAACGTGGATGAGAATATCGTTTGTACGTCAATACAAGAGGAGGTGAATTTGAGTAGCCTTCAACAACACGAAGAGAAAGAAATGACCAAAATCTTCCAAATAAATATACAGGTCAAGAAGACGGGGATTGATACTCTTTTTGACTCAGGATCGTAGGCAAATATCGTTGAGCTAGTCAAGAAGTTGGGGTTGTAAGTTAGTGATCATCCAAACTCATATCCATTGGGATGGGTAAATAAGGATGTAGAGCTAAAGATAACAAAACAATGTAAAATTATATTTGCTATCAGTGTTGATTTTATTGATGAAGTAGATAAACATGTAGTTCCCCTTTATGCATTTGGAGTCGTGTTTGGGAGTCCATACATGTAAATGTATGATGACATACTCATGAGGAGAGCCAATCAGTACCATCTCATCAAGGATGGAAAATCGTTCATCATCAACGCGCACAAAGGAAAGTTGAAAATTTCACTTGCAAGTGCCAACCAAGCCAAGAAATTGATCAGTTCTAGCAAGAAGTATGTTTTATTGTTTTTAAGAGAAAGTCAGTCTGAAGAGGACAGGCATCCCTGAAGGGGTGTACTAAACGGGGTGTATATTAGAATTTAGGACATTTAAGAAATGTTATGTTAAATCATAAAACATACATGATAAATTCAAAGCATAAACTATTACAAGTTACAAGACATTGACTCATGAATGATAACGGAGACGTAAAAAAAAAAAAAGCAATATCAAAATATCCAAAACCAGCGTTTATTATATATCAAAATCTCAAAATCAGCCTTTATTATATATATGAGGCTACAAGTACAATAAAGACTATGAGCATGTCAAGTCAAGATTTTGTTTGAGTGATGGGAACATTTTTAGTAGGGTCATGATAGAGGAGTTTGACAACCAATGTCACTAACATCAAGGTACATAGAGGGATTGGTGCTCTTGATTAAATATGAGTTCCATACCCTAATACATGACAAAATTTTATGGAAACATTACAATCACCCAATCCTGAAATCCTAGAAAACTGATAAGTCTGCTAGATTTTGAATGAGATCTAAAATTCTACTTTCTCCATATGAAATCCAATGAGGTCGGAACCACTCTCAAACATCCTGAGTCATTTCATGGTAATGTTAAAAATTTAAGTAAAATGGTCAATGCTTACTAATGTTTCTGAGGTCAGCAATTTCATTGGGGTAGAGCACAGTACCTGATGAAATTCATAGCCTCATTTTTAGCAGTAGAAGCACTGCTTTGCACCATAACAACAAGTGGAAAGTTCAGTACCAGTATAATATCAAATCTATAGCTAAAAATGTGTCAAAATTGATGTTTCTAAGGCATTAAAGTTATGGAAAGACGCTCGTGGTAGCTCGGTATACCATTTTACTGCTAAACTGGTTAAATTTCGTTGGAAAAGGTGTAATCTAATGGAATCATCAATCAACTAATTGACGCACACCAAGGATGATATGTCGTAACATGGTTTGATGGGTCATCTCCTGATTTGCCTTCAAACTTTGGGATGTCACTGGGTAACTTAGTAGGAACTTCTAACCAAAACAGATAATAGTAGATAGGATCATTCATTAGCTAGGACAAATCCAGTAAATCTAAAGTTGCGATAAATGGTAACTGTCAGTTGGGGTCCTGTTGTGGATATTGATAACCTTGAGGGTTAAGTCCAGTCCCTGAAGGAGGATATCCAAGATATTCTGGAATAGCTTGTGTAGTTGGTATTTTCATTCCTCCAAGGTAACCAGGGTGAGCCATACCAAGTTGTGGTTGAAAAGGAATTTGATAAGTATGTTAACTCTGAAAACGCAGACTTTGATCCATTTTACCCAAGTAATATTGTCCCTGAAAAGGTTGACTTTGCAAAGGTTGACATTGAAAGAATTGACTATAAAAAGGTTGGCCTTGAAAAGATTGTCCTTGATACAATGTCGGCATGACCACTATACTAGTTTTTCCCACATGAATTTGAAGTATAGACTGGATCATAGGACCAATTTGATAAGCAAATGCTTGAGGGATGGACTATGTAGGTTGTTGAGTCTATATTTGTGATGTAACTTGAACTTTTTTTTGACACTTCCAGAATAGGTGTTTAGGGCGAACTTGGAACTGGTTGTTGAACAAATGTTTGGTTTTCCCACATGAATTTGAAGTATATACTGGATCATAGGACCAATTTGATAAGCAGATGCTTGAGGGATGGACTATGTAGGTTATTGAGTCTATATTTGAGATGTAACTTTAACTTTTTTTTGACACTCCAAAAATAGGCGTTTAGGGCGAACTTGGAACTAGTTGTTGAACAAATGTTTGAATATTAGACTGAGCATGTGTTTGAGGAATATCATGGACAAGTTGCTGAACTGGTTGTTGAACAAGTGTTCATGGAGTTCCTTGGACAGACTATTGGACAGGTGTTTGCGGAATACCCTAAACAGTTTGTTGGACTTGTATTGAAATACCTTGAATAGGCATCTGTGGAACAGATTGTCTAGTAGGCTGAACAGGTTGATAAACAAGCACTTATGGAGAAACTTGCATAGGATGTTTAAAAAAAGAAGGGTTCAAAATAGTGTTCATCCCCGAGTAAGGAGAACCAACTAAGGGTTGAGACACAACAGGTTGACCTAGACTGACCTAATGCATCTGGCCATAACTAGCATAATTTCAGGCAAAAGGTTGTCCTCCAACCATAGGATATGAACCAAAAAAGGTTGTCCTCTAGGTGGAGGATAAGGTGGTTGCCCCCTAGGCGGATAATCATTAGGGGAATTTTTAGGTCTAAAATGGGCCTCTTAAGAAAAATGTACAACCAAAATGCACTGATAAGAACCAATAGGATTTAAGATGATGATGTCAACCATGGGGGATGATTCACCATTTTTGGAGTAATAAAGTAAAAAGACTAAAAAATAATAAAATAATAAAACTACTTTTTCAACTCGTATTTTCAACTTAGCTCCCTAAGATTTGACTCAAATTTCGAGCAGGAGTACTCGTTGGATGCAAAATCTAATTCTTCATCCAAGGAGTACCCATGTTGCATACTTTCAATGGACCCTGCTACACAAAAAATTCGATGCAATCACGTTTTTTTATGTATTTCGAATCAATCACATTTTTTTATGTATTTCGAATTTTTTGTGTAGCAGGGTCCATTGAAAGTATGCAACATGGGTACTCCTTGGATGAGGAATCAAATTATGCATCCAACGAGTGTTTCTAGTCTAAATTTGAGTAAACCCATAGGGAGATAAGTTGAAAATACGAGTTGAAAAAATAGTTTTTTCTTTTTTCCCTCTAAAATTTGATGATTTAATCTAATCTTATTTTATTATTTCCACTATTATTTTATAATTTCCTAGGAGGCCCAGTTTATACCTCAAATCTCCCCTAATGAACCACCTATTGGGTTTACTTGAGGATTGCCTACTTTACTGGATATCATGTTAATATGTTGGTATGATGCCAAAGGTATTTCAGGCGTGGTAGTCATGCCTTAGACAATATAATTAGAACACCAGATGACAAAGTAGAAGTTTGATGTGAAGGAAAGGCTCGTGAAAAAGTTCCAGAAAGTGTCTGGTACCTAGCAAGAACTGACAGACCACCATATAATAATGACTTTGGAGAGCTTGTAAACATAGAAGTATGAGTAGGAACACTCCTAGAAGGTATTTCTAACATATTTTGTCCCTATAAAAAGTAATAAGGAATGTGGTAATGTGGAATACCTCGACCTAAAAAGTTAAAATGTGTGAAATACCAAGGATCCAGTCGAAAATGAGTAAAATGAAGTTCTTCAAAAATTGTTTGTTCACCTGAAGAAACTGAAGTACGTGGAGACTCTTCCTCCTTTTTTCCAGTAATATCTTCAATACTAACAAGACCAGGAGGTGGATTATTTGTAATAATAAGTTTCCTTTATGATGAAGGTGGAGCAGGAGTAGGGGCTATAGCAGCTGAAGGTGACTCAAGTTCAGAAATGTCAGACTTAGGTTCATCAACTTCTGGTTCAGTTAGTTGTGTATCCCAAACTTCTCCAGTATCAGGTTTCGTTTAAATCAATTCGGTAATTAGTGGTTCAGATTGAACTAAGCCTTATTCTAGTTTTTGAGGTTGATTCAATTCAGTTTCTACTGTCTCAGATTCTATAATGGTAGATGTTTTAGGTTGATCTGAGGTCATAGATTTTGTTGATTTTGACTTCTTAGCTTTAATTTTTTATAATTGACTCAGTGTATATTTAGGGGGTTTGCCTTGCATTCTACGCAAATGTCTTGGTAAGTCAGCCACAATGCATTTTATTACGAATCCAAATAATATTCATAATTCACACCTCGTGCCTCTAAAAGTAAAACAAACAAATAACACACGGTAGTAAATATAAAGAGTCAAACCATGCAAACAACATTTTCACAGTGAGATCACTAGTTGCTGATGAAATCCAATGTTGCAAAGATCTAGGTGAAAATTATATATAGATAGATCATGTAGAACTGGTTACGCTGATAACTTGCTTAATAAACACGATCTGGTGCAAGTAACTCCACTTATGCCATCTAGAGTGAAGAATACCCTCCAAAAAGGTCCAAGTGAGTCTAGGCAACATCTGTTCTAGGTATAACAGAGACTTCCCCTCCATTGTCACCTAGGGTAATATCCCTAAGATCATGGTCTCTAAGGTCACCACTTACAACAATTGAACCTGGGGGAATAGTTATAGATCCGACGTACATGCAAGGGTAGGGTAACAAAGCTCAATCCCCTTGAAAGCTCCTCAACATGGTTAATCTGAGGTTTACTTTCAAGTGACTCCCAAGTACCTTTCAGTAGCATTTTTAATGCGTGCAAATCACTCTACCGTAACCAATGAAGTGGGGTCGATCACTCCATTGGGTCCGATATGATCTCGTGGTTGACTCCCTTGTTAGAGGAGCTTCCTAAAGCAAAACTGTAATAAATAGGTTTAATCCCTACCACGGTATTCTAATATTTTTTTTCATCTTTGGAAAGTTAACTCACTCCCTGTTATCAATCCCTATAATCTAATCTAATTTAGGTGGAAAGATCCCAAAAAAATGTAAAAATTATAATTTATCTTATTAGCACTGTGTTTTAGAGTTGTTATTTACTCAATGGGTAAATGGATGCGAAATTGATGATATTATGACCTAACCCAAAACTCTAATGCAATCGAACATAAAATTGTGATCTTTTCATTCTATGAATTTCTAATTACGAGAAAGAAATAGTATTTTCAAAATTTTCAAGTAAAATGCAAAAACTCAAAATTTCACAACATTCCTTTTAATAAAATGAAAATTTTCACTTTGAAATGACCCAAATGCATAAATAATGAACATTTTCACTTTGAAATGACCCAAATGCATAAATTAATTTAAAATTTTTGTTTGCTCAACAACTCAAACAACCATGAAATTGTCCTTTTACAATCAATCACTCGAAAATTTCAAAATGCATGGAAAAACCAATCAAAACTTTTAGAATGAATGCTACAAAATCAATGATGTTTAAAGTGTAATCACAAAAAACTTTAGCACTAAAAGAAAATTGAATTTCATTTTGAATTCAGTAAAGGAAGAAAATCTCATAAAAACACTTATCTTTGAGAAACCATACTTTTGATTAAACTAATAGATCTTTCACAAATGAACAAGTTTATCACTAAATATGATCTATTTGAGTAAAAAGACAGGAATATAGTAAATCAACAACAAACAATCTTTCTTTTGATAGATAAATAGGTGTTAATTTTGGGCAACTAGGTCCAAACTCCATGTCGCACTGCTCATATGATGATGACCATATTTTTGTTGGATTCCTCTTTCGGGGAGGTGCAAGATTGATCTAAAGATCACCTTGTTTGGATGAGCAGACATATATTTTGATTTTATTTTCCACACATGTGCAAGGTCGGCCAAATTTGTAATGTAGGCTCACAAGCCTAATAGATGTGTCACACACCCTCACTAATGGGTATAAATTTGAGAAACATGGAGGTCATTTGCTCATCAACTCATTACACATTCTCTCATTGTGATCTGATTGGTTCAATAGCCTTTGGAGGCCTTTTTTCTTCACACGTGCAGAGCTGAAGCTGGGGAAAATCTGCTGATCTACTTAGGGTTGTTTTGTTGAGCGTTGACCAACATTGACCGTGGTCAACCCTTGACTGTTTGACCTCAAATATTTGCTGAAAATCCGATTTTTGGAGGTCGTACAGCTGGGCACAAAAATCGAGGAAAAATGAGCAGTTTGACCGAAGCGCTAATCTACAGCGTTGACTTTTTATTGACTGTCCTACATTGACTTTTGGTCAACCAGCGTTGACTTTTGATGAGTTGTCTTTGAGGGCTGTGTCTGTGACACTTGAAGGGTTGGTTGATCTAAGAAAGACTTTGCTAGTTGATGCATCGTGTTGACTGTCGTAATGCACATTATCCTATATCTTTGTTGGACAAGAAGAATTGTAAAATCTAATCTATTTCATTGGCTTGTCTTCTGTTGATCTATTATTGTGTTCTATTAGCATTTTACTTTCATGTTTATGGGATTGCTAAATTGAATCGGGCCTAAGAAAGATTGGAGTAAATTTGCATTAAGCGAGAACACTCCATGCCTATCTAAATTTAACATGGTATCAAAATTGAGGTGAAGACAAAGCCCAAGCTAGTGTGAGAAGCAATCATCGAAGAAGAAATCCTATCAAGGACTAATGGCCTCATCAACCTATAAGGGTTTCAAGTCTGATGATAAATTGCATGATAAGTCTGATTATCATGCATGGAAGATGTCCTTGGATTTGGCATTAAAAGATCAAGATGTCATGGAATATGTGCAAGGGAGGATTCAAGAGCCTCCATCAAATGCACCTGCTGCCACAAAGACAAAGTATAGAAAAGGGGAAATCAAAGCAAAGATGATTATCTGGGATTCTATCCATAAGCACTTGGTTTCTTACATTTCTGAACTGAGCACATCTAAAGAGATGTATGATAAGTTGGTCTGCATGTTCAAGGCTAACAATGCTAATCAAGTTCTTTTCTTCAAGAATCAATTGAAGAATATCAAGAAGGGCAAGGATGAATCCATTCAATCTTATTTTATGAGGCTCACTGAAATCAGAAACAATCTTCTAGCTATTGGAGAAGAAATCGTTGATCGAGAGATGGTTCTCATTGCGCTTAGAGGTCTCCCCCGTGATTGGTATGTATTCAATACCACTATTCTTAATAATAATGTGATTCCTGATTTTGATGAAATATTGACGAGATGCACTCAAGAGGAGACAAGAATGATGGAGATAGATCATCCCTCTAATGGAAATGGAGGTGACCCTACTGCCTTCACCGCTCATGCAAAAAAGAGGAACAATGGAGGTCCGAGAAATCAAAACCATGGAAGAGCGGGGCCCAAAGGAAGGAAGGGAATATGTTACACTTGTAACAAGTTTGGTCACTATGCGAAAGAGTGCCCTAATAGAAGGGACTCTCCCAGGGATGATGACAACAACAACTCCAAGGGGAATGACAATCAAAGGAACAATAGGTTCAAAGGAAAAAGGAAGGCTCCCTCTAATCGTAGTGGAAATGGGCAACCTTTCAAGAGGTCAATAAATTCTAGGTACGATGAGTCTAATGTTGTTGATAATAAGAGAAATGAATTTATTCTTGTCTCTGCCCTCTCTGCTACATCTCCTCCCGACACCTTGGATGGCTGGTTGATTGATAGTGGTGCTTCAAGGCACCTCACTGGTTATAAAGAAGCCCTCTCTGATTTGATTGAGAAGGATACTAATCTATAAATTATCCTAGGAGACAATGCCACCTATCCCATGAAAGGGACAGGGACTGTGACCCTTCATTTATCTCGAGGTGAAGTCCTCCGTTTACAAGATGTGTTGTACGTACCTAATTTGAAAAAGAACCTTGTGTCTATTTTAGCAATGGAAGACAAAGGGTTCAAGGTGGCATTCGTTGATGGAAAGGTATGCATCTGGAAGAGGAACTTCAAGGAATCTCTTACTATTGGTTTTAGAGTTGATACACTCTACCAAGTTGGAGGAAGTCCATTGGGGGCTATGTCATGTGATACAACTCGTCAAATAGACTTATGGCTCCGAAGGTTTGCACACCTTCATTACAAAGCCCTTCCCGAAGCAAGGTGGTGACAGGGATGCCCGAATTTAAAGATGATCATGAAGGTATCTGTCAGGGTTGTGCCGAAGGGAAGCATACAAGGGGACCATTCCCCTCAAGTGTCACAAAGACAACTGATATCTTGCAATTGATTCATTCTGATTTATCTGGTATGCTTCCCGTGACATCCTTGGGAGGATGTTCCTATTACATGACTTTTACAGATGACTTCTCCCGCAAGACCTGGATATATTTCTTAAAGAAGGAGGACTAAGCATTCAAATGGTTTCGTACCTTCAAGGCCTTGGTGGAAAATCAAACCAAAAAGAGAATAAAAGTTTTGAGGACCGACAATGGGACCGAGTATGAGTCAGATGAATTCAATGACTTTTGCAGAGAAGCTGGCATTAAGAGAGAGACCACAACTACGTATACACCTGAGCAAAATGGTGTTGCTGAAAGAAAGAACGGGACCATTGTGGAAGCTTCCCGCGCCATGCTATGTGACCAAGGTCTTCTGAAGTTTCTATGGGGAGAAGCTACTAACATTGCTGTGTACGTTCAAAATAGATGCCCGCATTCCGCTCTGGACTCCAAAACTCCCGAAGAAGTCTTCTCTGGTAAGAAACCCGATGTTTCTCAATTAGAGTTTTTGGTTGTCTTGTTTACTTTCATGTGCCGAAAGAAAAGAGAAGCAAGTTGGACGCTTTCGGAAAGAAGAGAATGTTTGTGGGCTACAGTGAAACTTTGAAGGCATATAGAATCTATGTGTCTGGTCAAAGAGAAGTGGAGATATGCCACGATGTTACCTTTGATGAAAACGCTGCCATCAAGAAAGTGAGAAATCTTCCTAGTTCCAAGGAAGACAAAGAAGATGAAGAAGCAGGGAAGCAGGAAGAGCCTAAGGATGAACCGATGCCCGATGTTGAAGGGCATATGGATCTGATTGATCCACCTCCTTCAAATAAGAGAAGACCCTCATGGCTCAAGGATACTCTCGCAGATGCTGAGAGACATATTGCCCCAAGGGGGACATTCCCTGAAAGCAAGAAGCCGAATAGATACCCATGAGTACAATTGTACAATCTAAGCTTGGATCATTTGAAGAAGTCGTAAAGCATCAAGTTTGGAAGGGATGTTATGCACGACGAATATGAGTCCATTATGAAAAATGATGTTTGGGAAGTGGTCCCGAGACCGGAGGACAAATCTGTTGTCACCTCGAAATGGCTCTATAAGATCAAGCATGGATCTGATGGTAGTGTTGAAAAGTACAAAGCAAGATTTGTTCCCTGAGGCTTCTCTCAAAAAGAAGGCATAGATTATGATGATATATTTGTACTTGTGGCCCGCTATACCACCATCTGATCTATCATTGCCCTTGCTGCAACGCAAGGATGGAGTCTCCATCAGATGGATGTGAAGATCGCTTTTTTACATGGTTTTATAAAGGAAGAGGTGTATGTGGAGCAACCTCTGGGGTTCGAAGTCCGAGATAGATACACCTATGTATGCAGGTTGAAGAAAGCCCTCTATGGGTTGAAGCAAGCCCCCAATGCTTGGTATGAGAGGATAGATAGCTACTTGATGAAGTTGGGCTTCACTCGAAGTAATTTTGATCCAAACCTTTATTTTAAGGTTGATAGAGAAAGGCCTCTCATTCTAGTTCTCTATGTGGACAATCTCTTCCTGACAGGTGCTGACCCTCTCATTCATCAGTGTAAGAGGGAGCTAGCTTCCGAGTTTGAGATGAAAGACCTAGGATTGATGCATTACTTCCTAGGCTTGGAGGTCTGGCAGAGGCCAGGCGAGATTTTCCTTTTTCAAGGAAAATATGTCGTGAAGTTGTTGGAGAGATTTGGTATGGTGGACTGTAAGTTTGTGTCGACACCGATGGAACTCAACTTTAAGAAGTTGTGTTGAAACGTTGATGGGCCCGTGCTGGGAAATCTCACCGAGTATCGACAACTCGTGGGGGCCCTGATGTTCCTAGTGAACTCCGGTTTGGACATGTTTTGTCATGAACACTTTGAGTCAACATATGGTTGATCCTCATCACATTCACTGGATTGGTGCCAAGAATCTATTGAGATATCTTCGGGGCACAATCAACCATGGGCTGAGATACAGTGTCGAGAGTTTGAGACTCCATGGATATCCCGATGTCGATTGGGCTGGCAGTGTGGTGGATCACAAGAGGGATGTTGCTTCACCTTGGGTTCGGCTTCGATATCTTGGATGAGCAGGAAGCAAAAGTCAGTGGCTTTGAGCACCGCTGAGGCCGAATACATTACAGCGAGTATGGCCTGTTGTGAAGTTGTTTGGTTGTGAAAGCTCTTCAGTGAGTTGTTTGAGCATGTGCTAGATACCACTGTTATCCCTTGTGATAACCAGAGCGGGATTCGTCTTTCTAAGAATCACGTGATCCATGATCGATCCAAGCATATTGATATCAGGTACCACTTTATCCGGGATATGGTATAGCGAGGCACCATAAGGATCAATCATATAGGAACTGATGAGCAGGTCGCAGATATTCTCACGAAGCCCTTGGGGAAGTTCAAGTTCCTAACATTCCGTGAGAAGCTTGGAATCGTGAAAAGACCCTATTCTGAGGGTCCTGCTTGAGTTGGACTATGAGCTCTGGGAGCTCCAGGGGGCCTGGGGATAGCTTCTTGGAGCTATAAGCACACATGGGGCTAGGCTTGTCAAACCTTGTTGTGCTTTTGCCCCACCGTTGTGATATTGAATTGGTTCACCTCTCTTTGATCTATGCCCCGCATGCATCCTACCCATGGAGTTTCAGACTCATGGGAAGTACCTCTCATTTGGCCAATGAGGTGGGAAATGTGGATAGAGACCAATAGCAAGACTGATGAACGCATCAGAGATTGTCGTATTCTCTGTGTCTAGGATAGCACGTGTCCAAAACCTTGATCTGGGATCAAGTATGATGAGGTTCTTACCTCTAAACTGACTTCGGGTCAGTAAACTAACTTCGTGTTAGTATGTGACTCTTTTTGAGTCTATTGAGGTTTTATCCTCTAAATTGACTTCGGGTCAGTAACTAACTTTGGGTTAGTATGAGACTCTTTTTGAGTCCAAGAAGGTTTTAACCTCTAAGATGACTTCGGGTCAGTTGAGCGTGATGTCTTTGTGACTCACCTTTTGTTCTATTTGAGAAGAAGAGCCAGCAAAGCAAGTTACGGCAGGATGGCGCACGATGCTATTATAGAAATTTCTAAATCTTAATTCTTATGTAGAAAAAAATTTATGTTAATCTGGTTAAGCTTCTCCTACTTATACAAGTTATCAACTGAATAAATTCAAGTTAGCATCAAAGCAAAAACACATAACAGATCTCTACCAATTAAGATCTAGAATAAGCACATGCACACATAGACAAAGTGACACAGTGATTTCTGGACAAACTGTCCCCGGAAAAACCCAAAATTGGAAAACCTGTCTCTAGCTGTTGGAGGGCTCTATTATTAAGAATATATCTAAATACACAACTCTAGATTCCAAATCTGGAAAACCCTACAGAGAAAACTCTAGATTTGCAACACCTGGCTAATCTAAGACCACAATACTGACTAATCCACACCCTCAAACGGGATTTATAGAACTCAGCCAGATCTAGGCCTAGAAACCCCAGATCTGCCCCTTAAAGACACTGCGTCAGCCTCTGAAGGCCTCCAAATGCTCAGCGTTGTCACTGTAAGGGACTGCGTTACCCCAGACTGGGTGACGCAGTCACTACGCTGCCCCTAAGGGTCTCTGCATAACCCCTGAAAGGTTTCCTGAAAATCACGTTGTCCTTGCTACTGTTGCTGCCGTCTGCTGCTGCTGCCTTCCTCTGCGCTGTCTTTCCTAATCTCTTCTCTGCTTCTTGTGTATTCTATGTACAAATTTTTGAATCTTAATTCTTATGTAGAAATTATTTTTGTTAATCTAGTTAAGCTTCTCCTACTAATACAAGTTGTCAACTGAATAAATTCAAGTTAACATCAGAGCAAAACACATAACATATCTCTACCAATTCGGATCCAGGATAAGCACATGCACACATAGACAAAGTGACACAGTTATTTCTGGACAAACTGTCCCCAGAAAAACCCAATGTGGGAAAACCGGTCTCTGGCTGCTGGAGGGCTCTAGTATTAAGGATATTTCTGAATACACAACTCTGGGTTCCAGATCTGGAAACCCCTACAGAGAAAACTCTAGATCTGCAGCACCTGGCTGATCTAAGACCAACAATACTGAGTCCTGACTGATCCACACCCTCAAACGAGATTTACAGAAGTCAACCAAATCTAGGCCTAGAAACCCCAGATCTGCCCCTAAAAGACACTTTGTCAACCTCTGAAGGCCTCCAAATGCTCAACGTTGTCACTGGAAGGGACTGCGTTACCCCAGATTGGGTGACGCAGTCACTACACTGCCCCTAAGGGTCTCTGCATAACCCCTGAAGGGTTTCCTGAAAATCACGCTGTCCTTGCTGCTGCTGTTGCCTTCCTCTGCACTGTCTTTCCTGATCTCTTCTCTGTTTTTTGTGTATTCTAGACCCCAGGATCAGATCATCCCCTTGGTCTAAATTCCCCTCTCTGCACCTGAAACACTTGATAATTCTTAGCAACCCTGTCCTAGAATCTCAGCTTAGCTTCAGTGCTCTACCTCTGTCTTTACAAATGACCCCAAGCCTTTCCTTTATACTTTTCTCATTGACAAATCAACGGCCAAGATTAAATCTTTAATCAATGGTTAAGATTAAAAGAAAGCTTGATCCATGTGACTTAAGACAATTTCATCACATGTTTAATTAAATTCACTTTAATTATTTTATTTTCCTAAGTTTTAACTTAAGAAATACATTAAAATAATCAATTAATTTAATATCTCCTAAACCAGATGAAATTTCCCAAATCCATTCATGGGTCTTGTAGATTAGGTGAACTCTAGTCCTTCCTCAATATTTGGGACCTAAAGCACAACTAATGCTACCTCAAATACACAAAATCTCAACACTCCCTCTTAGCATCAAGGGTGTGCTCTAGCAATACATCACACTTATGCATTACAAGATTTTGGGCACTATTCTCAGGTCACAGCTTTGCCTCCTACCACCAACTCGCATTGTTGGCCTACATTTTGCACGTCTTAACCTTTCATAACAACACTACAACCATTGTATTGCAACTCCTCAATATGTTGCATCTATGCTGCTCATAGCACTGCCACTGCTAATATGCTACACTGTAACTTCAATTGTTGAGAGTAACAACTGAATCTCTTGCCCAATCTTTGACATACAAGTCAGATGGGCTACATCCTCATCACTGAAGCTCCATAGGCTATAGATCTGTGCTGGCATCTAAAGAACAATGCACAAAATGTTGTACCGCCCCTCGTGTAATCGTACCTTCCGCACTACCGAAGTACTATCAACCTTGTGCCGAAATCATCTTCGCTAATCGCTCTGACCGCGATGTCCCTTCAAGCTCTTTACGTTGTCACAGCCCTTCCGCACCCGTAAGCAAGATCGCGGCATCGCATTGCTGAAGTCAGCACGCTCGCGCTGGTCATCGCTTCTATGTTGTCGTCGCTATGCCCGTGGTCGCTCTCCCACCCTCCGCATTTGCTTCTCGTTGGTGCCTCCCCATTTCATGATCTATGCACCCACCGCTCCACTTGTCCCAATACTGTCTTAAGGCTGCCGCAGCTCGCTTGTGATCCAAGAGATGAGCTGCTCAAGGATCCCGCCTTACTTCCATGTAGCTCCTCTACATGTCCATGTTCACCCACCTTTCGTGGTTCATGAGCACTCATGGCCACATCATCTCTCCGGACCCATCATCCGCCATCGTCGCTTTCGAAGAAGATGCTTCCTTGTCCTTCTTCTTTTCTGGACAATGGCTAGCAAAATGTCCCATTTCGCCACACTGGAAGCACTTGATCTTTGAAAGATCCTTCTTCTTCTTCAACTGCTTCTTCGATGCCAAGGCTACATCTTCCTCCTCTTCCTTCTTAACCTTGCTCAACGTAGGGTTGTGCTGCTTCTTAGTGATCCTTCGTAGTTCTTCTTGCCACAGGATTGACCACAAGCTATCCCAATCTGGGAGGTCAGATTTGCCCAAGATACTTTGGACAAAGGTTTCACACTCATCCATGACTGCATTGAGGGAAGTCCTGACTATCACTACATCATCTACGGTTGCACCTGTTGCAGTCAGCTGATCCCTGATTGACTGCAATCTGAAGAGGAAATGTTTGATGTCTTCTCCCTTGGTCATCATGAATGACCTTATTTGGGCCTCCAACAATATCTTTCTTTGGACTGATTTCCCCTCATATAGGGAAGTCAAGGCCTTCCACATCTCATTAGCTATCCTCTTCTCAGCTATGTGTGGCACAATATGATCCTTGATACTGTCCATTATCAGCCTCTTGGCATGCCCAACAGCTTCTCTATGCTTTCGTAGGAGATCGGCATCTGTTGGTGTGGCCAGGGTCTGCTTTGCATGGTCTCTTAGACCATATGCCTCAAGGACAATCAAGATCCTAGCTTTCCACACCGAAAAGTTTGAGAGGCCCTCTAGCCTATCTTGATCACGCAGTCCATGAGGAGCCATCTACTCAAAATGTGTCAGAGCTCCTCCTCTCTATGCTAGAGATCTGGATCTAGGGTCCTTACGAACTGGGCATCCTCCTCGCTCCTCCGACACTTGATTTCCTCTCTGGAAATCTACTAAATCAACTATGATTCAGCCTTCTTCTTCCTCCTCGATCAAACCGAAAAGCTCTTTTCGCAAGAAACTCTTTGAGAAGTTGATATCTTCCCAACCTTTGTCACTTGTGCTAAAGCTAAAAATCAAAACTTCAAAAAAATTTAAACTCCCACCAAATAAATTTTGTATCCAACTTTTCCGCGTACTTTTACAGGGATTGCTCGATGTAGACTCAGCATCTAAAATCACAACTGGCCGGCTTCAGACACAACTAGCGTTGTTTCTGGTTGCTCGCAGAATTGCATGGGCTTGCTAGGACACAGCGCTAGACAACATCACCCTTCCCTCTGCGTGATTCTGCTTCTGAAAACTGTGCTGTCCCTTCAAATCTCCTTTTCTGCTGCCTTTCCAGCTGCTTTCTGTAGCTAGATCCTTCACATTCTTTAGCTGGTGACCTTTCTAGATCTGCAATTGCTCTGAGACCATGTAGAAATTTTTGAATCTTAATTCTTATGCAAAAATTATTTCTATTAATCCGGTTAAGCTTCTCCTACTTATAAGAGTTATCAATTGAATAAATTCAAGTTAACATCAAAGCAAAAAACATAACAGATCTCTACCAATGCAGATCTAGAATAAGCACATGCACAAATAAACAAAGTGACACAGTTATTTCTGGACAAATTGTGCCCGGAAAAAACCCAATGTGGAAAAACCGGTCTTCGGTTGCTGGAGGGCTCTATTATTAAGAATATTTCTGAATACACAACTCTAGGTTCCAGATCTGGAAAAACCTACAGAAAAAACTCTAGATCTGTAGCACCTAGCTGATCTAAGACCAACAATACTAACTGATCCACACCCTCAAACGGAATTTACAGAACTCAGCCAGATCTAGGCATAGAAACCCTAGATCTGCCGCTGAAAGACACTGCGTCAGCCTTTGAAGGCCTCCAAATGCTCGGGCCGTCGATCGGGCACCGTTACCTCGCATCGGGTGACGCAAATACGTGATCTTCCTTATGGCTCTGGTAACCCCTAAAGGGTTTCCTGAAAATTACGCTGTCCTTGCTGCTGTTGTTGTTGTTGCCTTTCTCTGCGATGTCCTTGAGCTAATCTCTTCTCTGCCTCTTGTGTATTCTAGACCCTGGGATCAAATCATCCCCTTGGCCTTCAAATTTCTCCACAACTGAAACACTTGAGAATTCTTAGCAACCCCGCCCTAGAATCTCAGCTTAGCTTCAGTGCTCTGCCTCTGTGTGTCTTACAAATGACCCCAAGCTTTTCCTTTATACTTTTCACGTTGACAAATCAACGGCCAAGATTAAACCTTTAATCAATGGCTAAGATTAAAAGAAAGCTTGATCCATGTGACTTAAGACAATTTCATCACATGTTTAATTAAATTCACTTTAATTATTTTATTTTCCTAAGTTTTAACTTAGGAAATACATTAAAATAATTAATTAATTTAATATCTCCTAAACTAGAGGAAATTTCTCAAATCCATTTCTGGGTCTTGTAGATCAAGTGAACTCTAGTCCTTCCTCAAAATTTGGGACTTAGAGCACAACTGATGCTACCCCAAATACACAAAATCTCAACAGCTATATGATAGTACATGATGTTACTAATCTCTGGATGGCACAGGTGGGCAGATGGAATTCTCCCTAGTTGAGAGGGAGTGTTACTTTGGGCAACTAGGTCCAAACTCCATGTTTCACTGCTCATATGATGATGATCATATTTTTGTTGGATTCTTCTTTCGGAGAGGTGCAAGATTGATATAAAGATCATCTTGTTTGGATGAGCACAACATATATTTTGATTTTATTTTCCACACATGTGCAAGGTTGGCCAGATTTGTAATGTAGGCTCACAAGCCTAATAGATGTGTCACACACCCTCACTGATGGATATAAATTAGAGAGCTTGGAGGTCATTTGCTCATCAACTCGTCCCACATTCTCTCATTGTGATATGATTGGTTCGATAGCCTTTAGAGGCCTTTTTTCTTCACATGTGCGAAGCTGAAGCTGCGGAAAATCTGCAGATTTGTTTAGGGTTGTTTTGTTGAGCGTTGACCAGCGTTGACCAACATTGAACATGGTCAACCCTTGACCGTTTGACCTCAAATCTTTGCTGAAAATCTGATTTTTGAAGGTCGTACAACTAGATACAAAAATCGAGGAAGGAGCAATTTGACCAAAGCCCTAATCTGCAATGTTGACTTTTTGCTGACTGTCTTGCATTGACTTTTCTTCATTGACTTTTGGTTGACCAGTGTTGACTTTTGATGAGCTGTCTTTGAGGGTTGTGTGTGTGTGACACTTGGAGGGTTCGTTGATCTAAGAAAGACTTTGCTAGTTGATGCATCTTGCTGATTGCCGTAACGCACACTATCCTATATCTTTGTTGGACAAGAAGAATTGTAAAATCTGATCTCTATTTTATTGGCTTGTCTTCTGTTGATCTATTATTGTGTTCTATCAGCATTTTACTTTCATGTTTATGTGATTGCTAAATTGAATCAAGCCTAAGAAAGATTGAAGAAAATTTGCATTAAGCATAGAACACTCCATCTCCATCTAAATTTAACAACAAGCAACTAGATGAAACCCTACCTTAATTCATGAAAACGAGAAATACTCGAGAAGAATTCTTCATAACACTCAATCAAATTCACAGAGACTATCTAAAGGTACAAATAGGTATAATGGAGCATTAAAAACCAAAATTTCAAACTTTAATGAAAGGAAAACTCTTTTTTTTTTTTAAATTCCAAGCATGTCCGTAGGAAAACAATATAGTTCAGTGCAAATATGCATTGTTTCTAAAGAAAAACAACACATATCTACGCTATGTTGCTGAAAAGAAATTACGCAAGTCGAGAAAAATTAAGAAAAAATAAAAATTCAAGCAAACAAATCACAAATCCAAAATATCACTATCTTACAAACACTCAGAGCAATCTATCAAAAAGGTTTGAAAATAAAAAACAAGGAGATGATAGAGAACAAGACACTCCCCAGTATGGTTGCCAATTTTTTATATTGGACTAATTGCTAATCCGAACAAAAGCAATCTCCCTAGATTTCTAACAAACCTAGTAAAAAACAAACAAGTAAGCAAATCTTTCCCTGTGTATTCTGAATCATAGACTAGAAAGGTGAGAAATGGAATCCATACCTTTCACAACATGCTTGATGAAGATCCCCACGCTTTGATGCAGCTCCTCAAAGCTTGAAAATAGACCTACACACATAGAAACATCAAAAGATCAAAAGCATATGCATAATAAATGTTACAATACCACATACTAGTGATCAAGGAGACTAGTAACTAACATCATTTCAATGGACAAATGCAAGCAAGATAAACCATATATTAACTCCATAAAACAGTGTAGTGGGAAGAAAAACTCATTTGTATTTATCTCAAAAATAGAGGAGTTACACAACCTTTTCCTTGATGAAGTGTGGTTCCTCCCAATGATATACAATCCCCTCCTTGGATGATAAGCCTTCCAACCTTATTTGAGCACCATAAGTCAACCTTCAGCAATCTCCCCAAACCCTCTAGCCTGTGCTTGATTTATAGGCCAAGAGGAAGAGGTTTCAGATTCTTATCCCAAGGATGAGATCCACTAAAGGTGGGATTAGGGTTCCTTGAAGAATGGGAATCAGCTCCATGATCAAAGGGGTTAGGCTTGAATAAGCATCACCTCAAAGCTTTTAGTTGGGATATATTCTCCCAACAAAGCTTCTATATTCACTTTTTATTTTTACTTTTTGTTGATTCATGTGCGTAGTGACTAGTCTATAGTGGAAGACACATTGCAATTTTATGGAGGCTTTAATGGTAAGAGCCACATATGCACA
Source organism: Pinus albicaulis (assembly GCA_034641835.2). Classification (NCBI taxonomy): domain Eukaryota; kingdom Viridiplantae; phylum Streptophyta; class Pinopsida; order Pinales; family Pinaceae; genus Pinus; species Pinus albicaulis. The sequence continues at coordinate 755,664,193 of CM076569.1, forward strand.
GAAATTGACCAGGAAAGTGCGTAGGTGACTAAAAGTAGGTTTTTGGACCTTGTTACCCAGAATTCTCATCTTCTTCAAGATGTTTAAGTTGTTGACTTGCAAGGGAATGCTTTGGAACACATTGATGGATAGCTAAAGATCTAGTTTGACTGTCATTTTCCATGGTGACAAAATGACGTGTAACACCCTTCAAAATAAAATATTGAAAAATAAATACACATGTTAGGAAGTTGTGTCCTTCACCCAAAAGAAGTTTCATAGAAAGAGAAACTACTACTAAGTGAAAGTCTTTGTGAAGATGTCAACAGTTTGTTTTGAAGTGGGATAATACTGCAAATAGATGACCCCATCTTGTACCAATTCTCAGATGTAGTGCATGTATATCTCAATGTGTTTTGTTTGTTTCCACTGTACTGTATCTCTACAAAACTTTAGTGCGCTTTGATTTTTGCACCAGATGACAGTCAGATGATGAAATATGATACCAAGCTCAGTGAGGAAGTTCTGCAGCGAATTGGCCTAAATGGAAATGTTGAGTACATCTTTGTAATTGGCCTCTATTGATGACAAATAGATCACATGATGCTTTTTGTTGCACCAACAAATATGACTATAACCCAATTTCAAAACATATTATGAAGTGGAATTGTGATCAATGTTATCACCAACCCAATTTGAATCAATGTGGCCAATGAGATCTAAAGTACATCCGATTACATAATGAATCCCACAGTTTATGGTTCCTTAGACATAATTGAGTATGCACTTAGCAACTTTCCAAGAAAGCTCATGTGGCTCTTTCATCATTAGAGGAATTTTGAGTAAAAAAAGGGCCTCAAAATATAAAATGTACTAACAAAATTAACTTTAAAATAACCAATAGGATTCAAGATGATGATGTCATCCCTAAAGGAAAATATTTTAGAGAGAAAAGAAGAAAACTATGTTTTTTAATTGTATTTTTGGCTTATCACCCCTAAGGTTACTCAAATTAAAAATGTAAATAGTTGTTGGATGCAAAATTAAATTTCATATCCAACGAGTACCCATAAGTACATAGTCCTGAGTATACCCACATCAAAGAAAAATTAAAATACATGAAAAAAGCATGTTGAACACACTTTTTTCATGCATTTTCAATTTTATTTGATGTGGGTCTACTCATAACTATGTAGAGTTTGGCATGCATTGAATGTGGAATTTAATTTTGCATCCAATGTGTGTCTACATATGACATTTGAGTAAACCTATAAAGAGATAAGTCACAAATACAATAAAAAAATAGTTTCCTTTCTTTTTCTTTAAAAATTCATAACTCTTATTTTATTATTTTAACTATTATTTTACTATTTTCATTAGGGTGCTCGTTTTAGACCTCAAAATTCCCCTAATGGTATCTAGAAGTTGCACCTACCTCATATGAGAGATATGGATGAGAGTAAGTGAGATAGAGGTGATAACCACAAGATGTTTGTACATGGTGAAATCATCCAATGATTTATCCTTTCCCTCAAGGTGTAACCCCAATTAAAAAGGATTCCCTCCAACTTTCTCATAAGTTTGAGGGTCAAGTGATGGAACAATCTAGTAATGCATAGGTATAACTAGTTTTGTGGTTGTGGTTGTAGGAGATGCTTCTTCAAATTAATATCTTGTGATATGATCAACCAAGAGATCACTCATGAGGTGCCACTTTTGTGTTGAAAATGATTGGGAATATGAATCTTCACATGCATGCTCATGATCTTCTGAATAAGTTTTAGAACTATGATCATGAATCTGATCTAAATGATAAGATACATAATCTCTTAGATCTGCTATAAGAGGAAAAGTTTTCGCATGTTGTTTCTTAGATGCATGCAATGGACTTTCTTCAAAGTATACACTCCTCTCAATGAAGATATTTTCTATTAAAAGATATATCATTCTATATCCCTTTACACCATATGGATATCCAAAAAATAGGTGCAGTTTTCTTTGAGGCTCCAAATTCTTCCTCTTTTTTGCAAGAATTCAAGCCCATGCGCCCAATTCAAAAATACAGAAAAGTGTAACTTTTGGTTGAATACCACTACATGCTTCTAAAGGTTTTTTTCATATAAAATATTTGTGAGGGGATATATTTTGTATGTATGAAACACAATTGATTGCTTCATCCAATAATTTCAAAGGAAGGGACCTTGCATGCAACATGCAACTGACCATCTCTTTCAATGATCTCTTCTTCCTCTTAGTTAACTCATTCTACTATGGAGTGTAAGGAACTATGTGTTGAAATTGTATTCCTACTTCATTACAAAAATTTCGGACATCCTTGTTGACATACTCCCCCCCATTATCTATACGGAGTATCATGATCATATTTCCATACTGTGTTTCCACATGCACTTTCAAAATATTTAGAAGCTCAAACACTTCAAATTTGAGTTTCAGAAAGTACAACCATGTGTCCCTTGTGCAACAATGAATGTGATAACATATTTGGATTTGCATATGGAAATAATATTTGAAAGTGGCCTCATAAGATCAATGCGAACAAGCTCCAAAGGAGAGGAGGCTCGAGAAAATTTTAGGGGCAAATAATCGCAAGTGGGCTAATTTTCCATGTTTTTTTCAAAAAAATGATTCACCAATTTCCATTTTTTCTAAAAATGATTCGCCCACATTTTCTGGTATAAAATTATTTTACCTTAAAAATCACCAAAATTGGATATAGACTATTATAAAATCATTAGAAATATAAATATTTTTACAAAAATATTGCCAAATATTTTACAATTTTCATATTAGGGACTAGTAAGATTCGCCAATGTTTTTAAACTTTAAAATAAACTTCCATCCTTGAAATTTTCCTTGGAGGAGGCCCTCCATGCATGCCCCTTCCAAAACTTTTCTTGTGGATGCTTTTAAAGAGAACATCCTTCACAAACTCCATAAAAAAAATTTGTGGTAGGCTGACATTTCACCATCCCCTATTTGCTAAGCTATTGCATGTATTTTAAATTTAAGTGTCCAAAACTTTCATGGCAAATCCTACTTTCATCATTTGCATGCGTAAGTAGCTATGTTACCAAGAAACGTGGGTTCGGGGATGGGGACAGGAACGGCATTTTTTGAAATAGGGTGCGTGGGTTCGTCTGGGTATTTTTATATTAATATATATTATAATTTATATATCATATATAATACTATATTTTCTAAGTTACAATTTATAAATTATAAATTTAATGACACTAATGTGGTAATTAGTAAATTACTAATAATTTATAAACTTTAAACTTTAAAGATTTAAACATGCACATCATTCAACATTCAAGTTTCAACATTCACATGTGACATTTGTCATTGAAATTTCAAAATTTCTAGTTTGATAATATCATGATTCATATATGATATCAAGTGCAAATTGAAGCTCAGTTTACATATGAATAACTTATAAGAAATTAGAATCATGATTCAAAATTTTGATATACTAAAATAAAAATAGCTAAAGCCTAAATAGTAAAGCCTAATAGTGAGCAATGGCTTCCTCAAGCCATATCATCAGCATCCATGTCATCAGCATCACTTAGATCTTTAGTTAGCATGCTCTCCAAGTAGGAATCACTCTCATCTTGAGGCTCTGGCTCATCCATAGCAATTTGAGGATGGATGCTTGCGGTAAGTCTACGCTTTTGTTGGGTAAGTTATGAACTTATGATTCATGGGTAGGTAGGTATGTTTTAAGGTTTAATTTTTTTTTTAAGTGTTAAGTTTTAAAATTTAATTATAATTTGTATGTTTTAAAAATTAGTTAGATTTTTAATTTAATTTTAATATTTATTAAAAAAATTTAAATTTTAATCATTTAAAAAATATATATATATTTGAGGAAATTATTTATGAAGAACCCGAAATTCGGGTTCCAACTACCCAAACCATGGGTTCTTCGTACCCAAAGAACTCGAATTTTTTTTCGAAAAACCCGGTTCGTTTGGGTTCTTCTGAGAAGAACCCATACTCGAATCCGGTACTTGGGTGCGGGTTCGAGAACCCCACCCCCGAGTGCGGAAACCCGTGCAATGTAGGTAAGTAGTAAAGTGGAATCTGATTAAGGAATAAATTTAGGAAGTGTATAGACAATACTAATGATTTACCTTACAAACTATAATTTTGGAGTCATATTAAATGTCATATATGGTCACCAAATATGGGGTGAATTCAACCCTCATTGTGGTGCTTGTGTGTGTCATTTGATACATAGAGAGAATATCTACTAAAAGCTTCGAAATATGTAGGACATTCTTGAAACTTCCATCTCTAAGATCTACCCTCTCTTTCCTATTTTCCTTTATTGGATAATCATCTCCCATGAGAATAGGAGGACCAAAATATGGTTTTAAAGATAATAGAGCATATTTTATGGCTCCCATGTGATGTGAAGCTCCATAATCTATGATCCATGCAAAAGGAGAAGAACAAATAACAATTAATGCATGTGCGTTCCCTCTTGTTTCAAGTGCTCTTTCTCCCTACTTCTTCTTGTCACTCTCTAGAATATAGTCATCAACATTGCACTACTAAAGAGTCTACTGTAATAACCCTAGAAAGACTTATTTTGTGACTTCTATTTATTTTTAGAAATAAAAAATGCATGTTCTTGAATATTTTTTTTTATTTTCTAACAAAAGAAAAATAATAATGAATGAGAACATATGTTAGAACATTAATCCTATCAGAAATATGTTAAGAGGTTAACATGAGAAATTAACCTCTAACTTTCAGAGGAAAACCGTTGAACTTAGTTATGCCTAAAGAGGCAAAAAAAAGAAAATTTAAAGGAAGAGAGAACAAAATTCTCCTTCTGTTTTTTTCTTTTGAACTTTTTTCAGGAATAAGGGAAAAACAACTATTGAGATAGAAATTACAAAACACCTTTGATAATTACAAGGTTGGAGAGAAATACCTTTTGGTGGGATCTAAATAAGATATTGTGGGAGATAAATAAAATATATGGATAACCCTTACCAATGGAAGATAAATACTAGTAAACCAAAGGAAGGGTTTCTAAGACACTACATAGGGTTTTTGAGGAAAACACATTCCAAAAAATCTTCCTGATTTTACCTAACAATTATAGGAAGAGCATGGGGGGAATTGCTTGAACAAGACATTTCAAGGTTGGGAGGAACATGGAAGCCTCTGCCTTATTTCTCGAAGGAGAAAGATAAATATTTAGTGTTTGAAGTACTAGTGTAAGATGTGAATGGTGGTTATGTTGTGAACAAGATATTAATTACAAGTTTGGAATTAATTAATAATGGAGTTGTTTTTAGTGCGACTTTTTGGAGTTTCCAGTGCTGGTGAAATAATTTGAGGTAAAATCTTGATTTATGTTATTTAAATTGGTTTTTTCAGTGTATATATGGATTCAACACCCTAAAAAACCCCTAGGGCACTTTGATTGTGCAAGGTTACCCATCAAATTTATGTTTTCAATGAATTCCTGCTGGATTTTAGAAAAATTACACCGAAAAAATCTACCGGAAAAGCCTTCCAAAAGTCGCACTAAAGACTACTCGATTAATAATTGGAGAAATTTATTTGTTGGACTAGCTCTATGGTTGCAAGAAGACAGGAGACAGAAACAAAGACAAATAAATAAACATGTGTCTACTGTTGAAGGTAAAATTTAGGATTATCTATGAATACAAAAAAGCATGTGTTAGGTTTAAGTCAAGAATAGATAACATAAATTAAACCTCAACATGAATGATTGGAGAAATGTCTTGACATAACAATGTTTTTTTATTGTGGAAGGAATGGTCCAAGTATATTTAATAACTTCTATTATAATAAGGACGAATTTTGGGTTTATGCCCAATTTGGACCCATGAATTTGTGAGATTAAATCATCACCCTCAGGGTTTCATATAGTTAGTCAGAGGCATGAGTGGATTAGGACGTAGAGAAATGGTAATGATTTCCCATTACATGTAACCACAATTGTCTCTGGTCTAGACAAGATATATATATATATAAGAAAATTTTAAATATGACCATCATAAACATATTATACAGAACATTACATTCTTGAAAAATAAAGATACTGTAGAAGTAAAAGGAAGAATGAACAAAATAAAGGAAAAAAGTTGTTGAATCAATGTTTATCAAGAACAAAGGATTGCTCTGTGCGCCCATAAAACCAAACAGGTGGTTCTAACCTTCGACATATGCATAAATAAGGAATCTTCTAAATACTATTACTCAATAGTTAGTTAACAATTGTAATAATAACATTATATAAAAGGTGTTGTAACAAATAAATACCCGTAAGGGTTTAGAGTTTAGTCCTCTTGGAGAAAGTTTGAGGCAGAGTGATTTTAATAATTATAGAATGAAACTGTATGACAATGAAGGAATATAAATATTTATATACATTTGAATTTCGGTCAAACAATGACCCTTGTTACTTTCAAAACTATAAGGGTTGGAAGGCCTCAACTTTAAAGAAATTTATATATTAAAAATATACCAAAATACATAAAAGGACCCTCACGTAGGTGGACATGAAAGGACATAAATAAATTATTACTCAAAACCCAAAGTTACATAAGCAAAAAGGAAAGAGGGTCGTATCCGCTACAGTTTCTGGAAAAAAATTTAACTGAAACTATGAACATAATTAGCATGGGAATAAGAAGAGTTTTCAGAGTGTAGCAACCTAGACATGCCATGTGGGGTGTCATTTAGTCATCACAAATAACCTGTCATGAAGAGTGATATATTTAGAACCTGAAACCAACGCTAACACTTCAAAAAAGATGGCATATTCCAATAGCGAGAACCCTTTTCCACTGTAACGAAGCCAATACAAGTTTAATGTGTAAACAAGATGAGTACTTATTGCTTAGAATATAAAATATATACAATCAAGAAGAGGGCATAGAGTTCCAGGGTTAAAAAATCTTACCAAAAGAGGAGCCAAAATATTCCACCCCTTTTTCCATCGCATCTTATAGGAGAGGGAAGGAAAACCTAGAACATACATTATAACCGTAAATATAACAATTAAGGAAATTAGAGCTTCAAGATTCCTTCGCAATTTATACCTGAAATGCCTTTAACAACTCCTTCGGGGACGACTAGTGTGAACTTAAGGGTTGAGAACTATCACTTCTGTATTTGAAGAAATACAAGAGAATAACCAGAAAACCATCGCTCTTATCGAGAACTGTAATCCTATAAAAAGTAGCGAAGAAGTCAGTGAGAACCCTAAGTCCCACGATGGACAGGTAAAAACAAATTTAATAAACTCTAGTGGAAGATTTATGTGTAAAGTTGATTTTACCTCTTATAATTGCACCAGAGAAAAAATGAATCGTGGACCCTAAAACAACTAGCTAGAAGACCTTTGAGAATGCATCACTGGAGCCATAGGAAACCAAGAAACCAAGAGAGTATACAATTAGGGTTTGAGACCAGAGAGTAGAGCTCCCAACCTTCATCGAGGAAAACACACAATGAGACGGATCTGGCAGGATGGGGTTAGATCGTTACCCTAGGAAAATGCACAACGAGATGGATCTAGCAGGATGGGTTTAGGTCATTACCCTAAGGCAAGCAATATCCAGCCTGTTATTGGGCATTTAATGACCCTATGGAGGCCCTTTCACCATACATCGCCATGCCCACCCCAATTCGAATGCGCGGCCGTGATTTCACATCGGGGGAATTGGTGGTTTCCTGGAATTACGGCGTACCTGCAAGCTAAGTCACCAGATTCGTGTTCGTGTTCGAGTTCGGCAACGTTGAAATTCGAATAAAATTCGGCACCGAAAATTTTTCCGATAAAGTTCGGCATAAAATTCGACATATAGAAATTTGAAAAAAAAAATTATATATATATATATAACAATTTTAAGCATGTTGAAAGAAAAATATGATGCACATAAATAAGATGATAGGATTATTGCTCAAACATTTACATCATTTCAATTTTCCACATATAAACCATAAAAGTGAGTGCCAAAATTCCAATAAATAACCAACTTCAGTCTTCCATACATAGTAAACAAGGTGAGAAATTCATCATAGACATTAGCAGTAGGCTAGTAGCACTATAAGAATATCAAATTCAACAAAAGCATGGGCCATATCAAATTTCATATATTGAAAACAATCTGATAAAAAAGTATTCAAAATATATAAACTTTAAAGTACTTTGGCACTTTTAGAATATTGTTCATGCAAAAAGTAAACTAGAAGTCTAAAACGAACACAAGTTTTATTCTTGATGTTCTGGTGGCCCACTTGTGATATCAAAAAGTTCTATATCATCAAGAGCAGTATGGGTTATGAATCCGCTAGATGCCTCCGCATCAGATTCATCACTCAATTCCCTGTCAATGTCACTATCATTGTAAAAATCAGTTTCACTTTCATCCCTTGATGCATTAAGAACAGGATCAATGTACGGAGTAGAGGAATTGGATGACTCTTTTGACACATTTTCCAAAGCCAAGTGCAAGTTACTACGAACATAAACAAGATCTTCTAATCTTCCAGATAACAATCTATTTCGTTTTTTGGAATGAATGTGGTCAAAGGAACTCCAATTCCTATCACACGCTGATGCACTTGATCTCTGACTTAAGATACGAATTGCAAAAGTTTGCAATTCTGGCGCCCCTGGACCATAAAACTCCCACCATACTGCTGGATCACTTCTGCTCCTATCATACTCTGTTGATTGTGTACCAAATAGCCCTTCTTCTAACCTGTATGCCCTCAACTGAGATCTGACCAAACCTGCAATTGTTGGATCTGGATGTAGCTTCTCAATAGCATGAATCAGTCCATTCATGACTTCTTCATCCCTATGTCTTGGCAACCCAAACAATCTAGGGTCCAAATAACATGCTACTGCATTTAATGGACTATGCATCATCTTCCACCTTTGATCAATTACTTCCCATATCTCCTGGTAATCAGCTTCCACATTATTAAAAGCACTTGCAATGGCCTCTTTGCAACGATCAATACTTTCATAAACAAAACCCATACAAGGTTTGTCACCATCAACCATGTGGAGCACATTAACAATTGGGCCACATATTTTTAAAACCTTGTCTACATTTTCCCAAAAGCCATTATTGAACACTATTTGTTCAACATGTTTCCCCTTAGATTTCTTTGAAAGGGGAGATCTTTCCCACTCGGTATTGCAGAAAACAGCTCTTAGGCTTCCTTTTTCCTCAACAACTCTTTTCAAAGTAATATAGAAAGTAGCAAACCTTGTATCACAAGGCCTCAACAACTCTTTAGATGCATTCTTCCTGTATATGCTCAAAGTGAGAAGATGGTTGATGATGAAGTTTGCAATTGTTTTGGCTCTCCGTATTGTTTCATTGACCCAAGGAAATTTGGCTAAATCATGCAACATCAAATCCAAACAGTGAGCTGCACAAGGGGTCCAATAAATATGATTATACTTTTCCATAATCATTCTCCCTACACCAACACAATTTGATGCATTATCTGTAACAACATGGACCACATTTTCCACCCCAACCTCTTGAATTGCTTCATCCAAAATTTCAAAAATAAATTCTGATGTCTTCACCTAATCCATTCCATTAATTGCCTTCAAGAAAAGTACCCCTCAAGGATTGTAAACAAGCACATTGATCAATGGGCGATGACACAAATCTAACCAACCATCACTCAAAATTGTGCACCCTGTATGCTTCCAAGACTCTTTTATCTCAGACAATTTTGCTGTGACTCTTTCTTTTGTTTTCTTTAGCAAAGTGGTCCTTAAAGCTTCAGATCCAGGAGGAACATAGCCCTTTCCAAAATCAATGGCCTTTTTAATTAGATTTTTAAAATATGGACTCCTGGCCACATTAAAAGGAATTGCACATGCATAAAAAAATTTTGCACAAGCATCATCAACTTCCTGTCTCTCCTCAGGTTTCCAGAATTTAGTTAATGTTTTGGTTCCACCTGTTTTTACAGCAGTAGAACTTGATCCACCAATGGCTGACATTGAATTAGTGGTGAACGTGTTTGAGGAAGAGACGGCAATCTCCCTCTCAATTCACTACCTCTTCTGCTCCCTTTTTTCCTTTTCCGCCTTTGAAGAGGAATAGCTTTTTTCCACTGCGGTTTTTTGTTCATCTGAGATCTTAGTGCAGCCCTCAACACCACCCCACTGCCATTGCTAATACTGAGAAGGTGATCCACAACTCTAGTTAAAGAGCCAGTGAATTGATGCCCACAAATCTCATACACAAGATTTTTCCCATCTTTTCTAACAAAATTCCATGTTACCTGAGTTGATTTTGGGGGTGCCATTGTCCTGACTCTTGACTGCTGAAGTGAATCACATTGGGTGAAATGTTTGCACTTTTTTTTAAAAATAACATTAGAATTAGTTCTAAATAATTTTGCATTGACTGTACTGTAATTTAAATAATTCAAATTTTGCATTATGACTGTACTGTAATTTTGCTAGACTGTAATTTAAATTTTTTTTAATAAACAGACTTACAAATAAAGGATAGAATAAAAATTTAAAGCCTGTGTTATTAATATTTTTATGAGGCATTACAGACTACAAACTACAGTAACCCTGAGGGCCTAGCCTATCACAAATTCACAATAGCATTAATCGACAATGGACACCAATAGTTCAGTTTCTATCAGAGAATAGGAAAAGAAAATGGCGCTCTGGTACATGCAAAATGCCCAGATATTGAACCATAATCACCTGCTGACTACATGCAAAATGGTTTGGCATTGGGGTTTGTGAAGCATGGGATGCCAAAGTGACACACCACTGTACAAGTTATAGAAAATGAGACACTCTATTACAATTTTTTTGGAAACCAATTCATCCATCAATCGCACTGGGGTCCATCCACCAGTGTTTCAAAGCTCGAAATTGGCAAAAAAATTGTAAGGGGTCAACAACTTGGGAAATTGGTAGAATCGGAAAAAAAGAAGGGCAAAACTTGGCCTACATAAACAGTTAAACTCAGACCTAGAAGAAATCGGAAAACTCGGCAACCTGAAGGCTGAAAAATGAGAAGAAACTTGGAAAAATCGTGAGAAATTGGAGTTTTGCAACGCTGCCATCTTCTGTCTAGTCTAAGATGCGGCAAGTAATAAATTATGGCATGGACGTTTACGGTTTCATTAACATGCCAAGTCTAAAGGGATAGATCAAGAGTCAAGACGATGTAAATGTATTTTATTTTAATTATTGAAAATGCCAGCAGCTGACTAAGGCCGAGTGAACTTACGTGTGAGGACTGTGAGCCCGGGACGGCAATGTGAGCCTGTGTAGCGGCTAGCCTGTGGCACTGTGGACAAAGACAGTGTGAGCCCGTGGAGCTAACTCCAAGCGGCTATGCACTGTGGAGTCTGGACACAAACAGTGCGCTGTGGAGTCTGGAAGCCTGTAACCTGTCCGTTGTGGCGGTTGTGCGCTGTAAGCCTATAGGCTGTAACCGAGAGTAAGTTTTTCGTCGAGCCGAGAGTAACCTGTCTGTTGTGGCGTCGGGCCGAGAGTAAGTTTTTCGTGAGCAGTTCGAGCAACAATGCAGCAAATCTATTACCAATTTACCAAATGCCAAACCCAAAACTCGAATTTTTTGCCAAATTTAATAAAAAAAAAACGAATTTAATCGAAATTTTTTCAGGTTTGTGTTCGAGGTTTGTTCAGCATGAGGTTCGGCTTTGTGTTCGCCGAACACAATCAAATTTGTTCGGATGTCGATTAAATTCGGCGAACTTCAAACTTTTTCCTTCAAGTTCGCCGAACCCGGTGACTAAGCCTGCAAGTCAGCTAGATGTATGTATGTATGTCATGTAATGTTGGCCCATTTCATAGTCTCAGTTGTGTAGCGAATTTCCGTTCTCCTCCCACCATACCGATGCTCTCTCCGTTAACGGCGACCCATATTCATTCAATGCGAATTCAAAATTTGAATGTTATTTGATGTATCCGATGGGACATTAGTGAAAATTTCAAATGTTATTTTGGCGTCTAATATTTCAAATTAAAGAGTTGGGCGGGAAATTTAATCATAGATTCTTTTACAAAGAGCTTTGTCTCGCCATTAGTGGTAAAATTTTGGGCAGAGGGGAGTTCTGCAAGATTTAGAGAGGAGTTCTCTCTAGCGGTGAAATGAAGTAAATGTGTCGCAGGAGAGGGTCAGCTATTTCATTGTTGGGTGATCAAACAACCTTGATGGCAAAGGTGCAGATAATCTATTGTGCTTATCTCTGCCAGATTGAGCCACAGTTCGGAGCTCAAACCAATGTTTTTCAAGGTAAATTGCACCAAAGATAGTCGCAGGGCTCGCGGAACAAGCCCAGAGATCTGATTATCACTCCCATCCCTAGGGAATTTAACACGGAACCTGTTGCTGAGGTTGTTTTAGTTTAGTCTGATGAACGAGGCTTGTTAGATTATTGAGCATTGTAGGAATCAAGCCTTCCAGGGAATTGTCCAGATTCAATAGAGAGGCAAGGGACGTCGAGATGTTCCCAGAAAATGAATTGCAGGAGATCGGAGACGAACTAGAGCCGTGAGATTTCCAGTGGTTGTGGAAGACATTGTTGGTGAGGTCCAAGATTTGCAACATACTCACCTTGGTGATGATGAGCGAAAGAATTCCATTATATGTGGCTCTCAGCCCATTACATCTCAATCCATCTCAATCCACAAGTGAAAAGCTCGTGGAATGCATCAATACATTCCCAGAATTGAGACACGATCCAGCTTTAATAGAATGGTTACAATGGTTCATGCACCAAACCATTGATGGTTTTTTTAGAGCCTTTACATCTCTAGCCACGGTACCTATTATTTGCAGGTGGGCTAGATGTAACCACTGCCAAAAAATCATAACGAGAATGAATGCGCAACTACCCGTGGTGGCCTAGGCTATTTTTACATATTAAACTAACTAGCATTTGCACCGAGAGGTGCAAAAATTTTAAGCTTTTAAAAATTTTACCAGCAAATGTAAACACGGAGGAAGATTATCAGCCCAGCTATGAATTTCAAATTGGAAGATTATCAGCATATCAGCCCAGGAAGATTATAAACCTCAAATTTAATATTCCGAGTAATATAAACAACAAAACAAAACTGAGGATTATCTTCTTTCAATTCACCTGCCAAATAGAAAAGGCCCTGAACTGTTATCTACCAGTGTGAAGTGGCCCTAGAAATAAATTTATTCAAATCTACCAATATACCCAAAACTAACAATTTTACCTGGGCAGCGAGCTCCTGGTCCTCTCTATTCGTATCCAACAGCAATTTCTTGCCTTCAAGATTTCTTCAAAAGAAGCCCTCTTTGCAACATCCAGAAGGTTCAATCGATCTCCTTTTATAGCACTTAATCCCATCAATACCTTAGGGAAAAAACTAAATCAAAATAAAAGGGCAAAATCAAACGAAACCACTCATACATTTTATTGCAACCAGAAGCTTCAATTTTACTTATAAGCGAAAATAACCTGATACAATTCTGTCAAAATGCCACTCGGCTCTACACTTAAAAATCTAGCAATAATAAGATTGATATATAAATAGAAGACTAAAACCTTCAACAATGTATGTCAAGTGAAGCAATTAAAGCATTAAAGAAAAATGAAGTGAGATGAACCTGGAGACTGTTAGCTTTGACGTATTCCCAGATCTTTTTCACTGCTTCTGAGCGGGAAACCTCAAAAACGCCGAGGAACTGCTTCATTTCTAGAGAAACCGACGCAGGAATATTAAGCCCTAACACCTTCGTGGCCTTCGCAGGACTTTCTCCGGCCATTGCTGCCGTCTTTTTCGCTATGGCCATGGCAGTGCCGCTCGGCTGCTGAGCTTTGGAAGCCACCATTGCCAGCCTGCTCGCTTTGTAAACCATCGCCAACGCCCCTGGAGAACATTGAAGTGAGAATATTTAACTGAATATCATAATGCTCTACTGCTGCGTTATTTGAAAATGACCAGAGACCTGCTAGCTCATATTAGTGGTGGCTCAAGTACTATTACTCCCATTAATAATACTCCATTTGTTAAAAAATTTGCGGAGTAGATAAAAATTCCAATTACCATTATGGAAAAGACAAGGACTTCCCACTGGAAATTAAGAGAAAAACCTCGTGAGGGGTTAGGGTAACAAATCTAAAGTATATCAACCTAGTTTCAGAAATATTAAAGGGAAACAAAATAAATCCATAATTCACACTGTCATTATAACCAATATATATATAATTATGTTTCATAGCACCCTCCAACATAAAACGTCATCCCATGTGGGTGAGTGAAAACCCATAAAACTTAAAACAGAGGATTTCATCACCATAAGTAAGGTCCAGGCACACGATAGCTATTATGGCAATAGACTACTAAAAGTCCAAAAGAGTTTTGTATTAAGGCCGCTACTATGACCCAATACAGGGAGAATACATCCATAGCCATTGAGAAGCAGAGCATCCATTGAAAAACCCCAAGTCAAATTATTCATATCATATTCCTGCACTCGATCATCGACGACAACACACTATACTCAAGAACAAAGCACCCTTGAATATAGATTTATATATATACGCATTGTAGCTGCTACGGCCACCAAGGATTCTCCCTATAGTAATAGTACAACAAGAAAGAAAGCAATGGATTTAAGATAGTCTCAAATCTTATCGATTTTAGGGGCTTTCACGACGGGATTGGCCTTGAGAATGGAGAGGCGGCCGACGGTCTTGTAGTCAAAAGAGCAATCATGCATATCAGAGTACCTGTGCTGAGCGCAGAAAAGGTCACCACAGCGGCACTTAAAGCCCATCAGCCCCACCCGCCGGTTGCACGCAAAACACCTCTTCTTGCTCTTCCTCAGCTGTTCCTCCTCGTTCGGTTCCATTTCCTGTTCTGCGGAGCTGGATGGGGCGGTGCCCATGGCAATCTCCACTGCTGCTACTGCTTCCGCCATCGGGGTGTCACTACTTGAGGGCACCGACGCCGCTGGAAGCGGAATCGATGGGTGCTTCGCATTCAGCTGCTCAAGCGTCGGTTGCTGGGGTTTCAAGTTAGAAGAAAAAGAAGCATGTTTGGCGTTAAGCTCTTTGTAGCACCTGGAGCACAAGTTCATGGTGGCCGCGCTCCCAAAGAAGACGCAGTTGTTCAAGCAGTGAATGGGCCCTTCCAGCGCTTGTCTCCCACTCCCTTCCTCTTGCATTTTTGAGCTCTCCTGTGACGCCATTTTCCTGACAAAGGCAAACACAAAATAGAAAAGAATGCGTCAAAAATACACAAATCCCTTGATTCTCCGGTCACAGAAAATAACATTATCAAAAGACCATCCCTACCAGATGCTGCTACTGTAAGCCCGAGTCCAAAGGCGCGGAAAAACAAAAGAAAAAACCTGGATTTAAACAAACAAACAAAGAAAAAAAAAAAAAACCCCTTTGTTAGCGCGAGGGTTTATCACATTCAGGGTTAGTACAGTGGCTATGACGTCCAGGCACTCACCTGGGATAACTCCTGTCGAACCGAGCCGAGCCGAGCCCTACCGCCCCCGTCGTCGGTGGTGGCCTCAGGGTGCTCCCGCAGCATGTGAAGGTGAGTGAGAAGAACTTTCTTGGAAAGCCTCGGGACAACCTAAACGATCAGAGTCTATGCCAATGTGTCATGACTTCATTGGACAGATGACTAACCAAATGTAAAATTTTAATGGGTTCAACGGGCAATAGGAAAAGTTTTTCATTGGCGGGCCCCAAGCCAACAAAAAAAACGCCTCCAGCGAAAAGTTGTATTATCCAGAAGATGGCAGCATTTTTCCCATTGAGACTTTGTGTTTTACATTCAGCTTTCAAATATTAAATATCTTTAGTGTGAGTTAAAAACTGTGAAGTATAATTTATTTTTTTTAATTTTCTTACTTCCATTGTTTATCTATAACACTTGATCCTCTGAAATTTAGTCTGAAGCCCAGGTTTTTTCTAATAATAATAACAATAAGGAAATGATCATAATTATATTTTATATTAATTATTTTAATGTTTTATCTGAAAAAAGGATATCATTTTCACTTTACCAATCAATCTTGGAATTCTACTATATCTGAATTCTAAAATATCTGTGATAGCATTTCAATACGTGAAAAACTTCAGCGGCTGTTGACAGGGAAATAAAAGCCAAACCTCAACCTCTGCCTACTTCACATCAAAGTATCCTCAAGTCGGTCCATAATAAACAAATAAATAATTGGACTTTGCTGATAAACTAGCCGCCTGAGGGTTCAAAGGTACACCGAAGGAACAGTTTCAGTGCGACATGTTAAATTCATATTAACTAAAGGAACGATGAAATTCAGGTTCACTGATTAGCTGCAGTGAACAGTGCAAATAGCTGGACTCGGGAAAAAAACAAAAAGGTTTAATACCCATATCTCTGAAATTTGGGTTTCTATTTTGAAAACAATTAACGCGGTATCCAAACTTGATAATGACACATTATTTTGAAGGCTATGTTTTATGCTTTAACTAACCCTTATGACCCTGGCAACCTGAAGATAAACCGTTCATCCTCATTTTCGATGTTTTCATGTCGATAACTGTAACTTATAGTACTCGTAAAACAAAATGACAGTAATGGAAAAATAGGTAGACATAGCTCAAAGATCTTTTCTATCAGGAAAATACGATCAAGGAATCCGATGACGTTGATTTTGAGATCGCAAAACTCAGGGGATCAAACTCAATTTTTGGCAGACTCGGGTTACTCAATGTGCATTCCTCTCGGAGGTATTTTCCCATTTATTGGTCGTGGTATATTTCTGTTGCAAGTATTTCACGGCAGATCTAACCGATTTCGATTTCTTTCATCCATGGCCCTAATCTAAAGCTCTGAATTATCAAAACAAAAGATATAGAACGACGACTTGCAGATTATCAACACAGAAAATACTGAACTAATTTTCACTTTAACGGGCTCGAAACAGATGGTTGAACAGAAACCCCTGAATAAAGATGG
The DNA here is from genome assembly GCA_034641835.2 of Pinus albicaulis. Taxonomy (NCBI): domain Eukaryota; kingdom Viridiplantae; phylum Streptophyta; class Pinopsida; order Pinales; family Pinaceae; genus Pinus; species Pinus albicaulis. The sequence goes on from CM076569.1 coordinate 755,681,219, forward strand.
GAAAAAAGGGCGGGGGAAATTAAAGAACCTTTATTATCTGCGAAATTTGAGTGATAATGCAAGTGATTGGCTTCCAGCATCTTTGAGACCTCATAACCGCTCTCGGAAGCCGAAAGGAAGCGATCATCAAGTTCCGCCAAGAGCTTCAAGAGTTCCTTTCCACCGCCTTTAGCTCCCCCTCTGTCGGAAGGGACTGACAGCTGCATCTGGTTGGCCTTTCTGTCGGCAATTTTGTTTTCCACGGCCGCGGCAGACTTTTCTGGCATCTTGGCGGGGGAATCTTCCACGATCCCGGTTTGAGCGGTGTCGGTGTCGGTATCGGTGGCGGTCTCATCGTCTCTGTGGTGGTTTTGCTGGTTTTTCTTGATGTCGGCGTAAATGTGAGCGTGATCGTGATCATGGTTGTGATCGTGGTCGTGGTGCTCCAGTTCTTCAACGGAGGGTTGGGGGTCGGGGTTGGTGTACGAGAGCATGTGATCGAAAAAATCCCAGGAACTATTCTGCGGCGTAGGCGCAGGCGCAGGCTGGGTCTTCGGGGGGTTTTTTTACCTCTGGCTGCTGCTGGATGGGCGGCTCACTGTGGGTGCGCTTCAGCGGGGGAGGCAGCGGGGGGCGCTGGAAATCGGGGAGCGGAGGCGGCAGAGGGGCTGGGGGCAGCGAATCGCTGAATATCGGGGCGGCCACGAGCAAACCCTGGCGCGGGGCTTCAATCGCCTCGCCCTGGCCGTAGTCGTTGAGCGCGGCATCTGTGTTCTTCATCAGCGACACTATGTACCCCGAATGAGCAGCGGCGGAGGCATTACGCGTTGCCACCGCCACTTTCATTAATACTTTCCGCTCCTTGCACCTAGCCACCGACTGCTCGTTCTAATTAAATTTATTAATTAAAATAAATGGCACATGAATAAGCATTTTATAAATCTAATTATGGTTTTTTGGGCACGTGCTATTGACTCACAATATTGTAACAAAGTGTATGTACAAATTAAAAATCTCTGTGGTAAAGTGGGGTGAATCATCTCCATAGATAAGTATGTTGTTTTTTGGTTTTGTCAAAGTAATATATGTTTAACATACATATTAATTGTTTTTATAATTAGTACTAATAATAATAATTGAAAATAAAATTATAATTTAGTTTTTTAAAGTTTATTTTTTTATTTTTTTAAGCAATGCATTCTAATGGATCAATACCTATTAGCTTTTACCATCCATCTAATTTATATGGTTGTACTAGTTATTCATTTTACAATGTCATTTTTTAACACCTTTAAATCATATCCCCTTATGATTTATGCATTATTTGGTTTTAGAGCATAATATATTATTTCATCCCATGTAAAGCTCTTCACTCTCTTAGTTTCTCTAGTTAAGAATTTACAAAATTATGTCCATCCATAAATTGTATATGGTTGAGAATAAGGTTCTCACCAATTTGGACACCCCCATAATTTCCTTTGCCTTTATTCTTTATAAATGATAGTAGTGAGGCCCTAAAAATACAAAATAAAGAGATGGGGTGATAATGGACAACCCTCACATAATCAAGTAGCTAAAAAGAGGAATGTATAGTCATTGATAAGAACACATAACTTATGGGTTTTGATGCACGCCAAAATACATCACAAGAGAATTCTTAGAAGATAAGACCTAGTTACCATTACAAATTATTTGGAAAAATAAGATAAGACCTAGGTACCATTACAAATTATTTGGAATTCTTAATTGTAGGAAGGGAACCAATGGTTTTAAGGATAAAACATCCCCATAGAAAGAAACATGGCTTAGAGGCTATGTATTTAGATAGAAAATGATAAAGGCCAAATGCTAGAGGATTAAAAATGATCTTATAAACAAAATTATAAGGTGATACTAACATAAAGTCCTTTAGCCTTTATGAGATGTCGATTTTAGGCGTGAGTGCAATTAATGGTGATATAAGTTTGTTGCAACTTTCACGTCTAATGTCCCCTAATTCTCCCTAAATATAATTTCTAAGTAAGTAGAAAAAATATGGATAAAACTCCATAGGCCAGTCATCTGGCCATGGGATCTTGTCCTTTTGAAAAGCATTTAAGTATTTTTCAATCTGACTTCAAGTAGAAAACATTTAAATTGTAAAAGCAGCCAGAATAAGGTGTTTTAAATAACATGTCATATTCATTACACTTTCAGTTTTACAATTAAGAATTTTGATAAACAGAGAAAGGAATAAAAGTGGAAAACACAGAAACAATAGAAACACTTCACTAGAAATTACACCACATGAATCCTGAAATAAGTCTTTGTATTATTAATGCTCCAGCAAAACTTGGAATTTACAATTTCGGAGTAGGCAAAATATGTTCAGAAATCAACCCCTAACACTTCAAACATTGAAGTATTTATACTAAAATATTACAAAATTGATTACAATAAATGTTGTCTCAACAAACAATGTATTATTAGCCTAAATATAACAATAAACTCTAACTATTACAAAAAATAGGCTTGATGTGGATAATTTGGCTTTCTGGCACTATTTTCAAGGAATCATTTGATGAGTAAGCCTATTGGTAGGTTGTGTTGGCTGCAATGTTGTCTGATGTGTTGTCATGTGAGCTGGTTGTAGATGAATGCTCTTTGTTACCTGAACTCAGTTAAATTATCCCATCGTTGTTCATCTGGGATAGTTAACTTGATGACCCTCCTGTAAATTTCATCCACCTTAGTATACTTAGCAAAAGTTGGTTTTACCACAAAAACGTGGTTTATCTCATGCTAGATGAAAAGGTCATGAGCCAACACCTCCAAAAATGCTTTCCCGGTCACAATGCCCCTGATATTTGAAAATTTAGTTGTATCCCTGGCAATTTCATTCAATTTCTTTACATAATATTCTCTAGTAATTAGTTTTTCATTTATTATAAACAGAGAAGGAGGACCTTTCTGAGTTAAAGGTTATATCCTACTGAAAAATCTATTTACAACTATCTCCAAGCCATGAAATTTTCCTCCAGCTGTACAATAAGGTTTCTCTTTGTAAGAACCTTCTTTACCTCCAAAATTGTCTCTGTTCTATCCTCAACTCCGAACTCATCCAGCTCGTACCTGTTATTGGAATTTAGGAACTTGATAATGTGGTTAGCAATAGTAATGGCATCGTTTGCTTTCTCTATTAGCGCTTTCTGTTCAAATATGATCTGAATGCAAGGCCAGATTTCATTGATGGACTCAATGATATATGTCCAAATTATCTCTTTGACTTGCCCCAAGTTATTTCCAACATATGACTCCTTCTATGACTTCTGCAACCTTTCTATCAACTTTTGCACTCTCAGAGTTTCAGCTGCATGTGAGCTATCACTCCTAGACTTTTGTTCTTCCCACATTTTTACTTGGTCCTAAAGCTTCTTTATCTCTTCTGTCTGAACTAACATATTATGCATTGATTTAGTGAGTTGTTTAACTCCATCTGTTGTACTTATTGTAGAAAGAGTGGTTGTAGGAATAGCTGTAAGAGGTACATCTTCAAAAGGGACCAATGACAGCTTGGCAGCTTGCTCTTTTTCCTTTATCATCTTTCCATCTCTGCTTCCATCTACCTCAGTTGAGCATTTTGCTCCATGATGAACTTCATCATGTCTGACTTTTGTGACTCTATCTCTTCAATGTCTTTGAACAAAGGGTCCTATGTAGCTAGCAGCTTTAGCTACAGAGGGATCATATCCAATACTAATTACTAAGTCTTCCAAAGACTTAATTCTTGAATCCTTGACCAGAGAGGATTTTTTTTTCCATCTTGAGATGTGACTTTATATCAGCTAAAGAAACCTGCAAAATAGAAAAACTCAATAGCACTGTTAGTGAGTGTAGATGAAATCATTTCACCTGTCTTCTTATGCATCTCCATTTGATCAATGGGATGTACATCTTTAACATCAAACTCAAATGCAATATTTTATAATTAGCTGATGTCTTGGGCTAAGGAATCTGTGCTTGGAGAAAGGCCATCTGCATTTTTCCTTTCTCTGAATCAAAGGTTGATAGTAGCCTACTATGTGAGCTAGAAGTCTGCCTCTAGAACTAATTATAAGTATTGGTCTTCAAAACTTCATTTTTCAATTTAATCTCCCTGAATGTATCAAAAATGTTCTTCTCTTTCTCCCATGTAACAACTGTGTTGGTTTGAATAGCTTGTTGTTGATCCTGAGAAGCAATAGAGGTGGTAGGAGAGGGTGTGGTTTGACCACCTACTTGTGAGGAAGTAGGTGTTTCCTTGGTGATGATAAAAAATTACTGCTTTGAATCCTTGCTTGGGCTCACCTTGGGATTGAGTTTAGTCCTCTTCCTGTACATGATTGTGAATTCTTTGCTGGAAGTGCCAATCACTGAAGGTGACTCCACTTCTCTAATCCTTTTTCCTGCTTTCTCTTGTGGGACACGATTCTAAGATGTTGAAGTTGAAACTAATTGTTCTTCAGCCTCTTGTAGAGTATTCTCAATCCATTCTAGCTGATTCATGTACCTCTCAATCTCTGGTCTGTGGGTATGAATGTAAGGTGTAGATTTGTTATCTACCCTTAGTTTGGAGATGGTACCTAATGGATCATATGACCATGTAAAACTGAGGTTGAATTTCATTTATTTCAGTAATATGTTTGTGTCCTCACCTAGTGCACTACTATTACAAATGAAGGGTCCTATTTGTGTTTTGATTTTGAATTGAGATTTCTTCTTGGAAGATACAAAATGGACCTCATCGTTGTTGAGCATTTTCCTAATGTATTCTAGGGAAAAAATCCTCATTGGGAGGAATTTTGGGAGCTTATATGGGGCAACCTCACATCCATAAATCCTTAGCTTAGTGTAATTCTGGTAAAGGTACCAGTCTCCTGTTTTAGTTTGGTCTAACAACTGCAAAAATTTCCTAATTTCTTCACTGATTCTTGGCTCTGAATTGCTACTGAGAAGATTAAGTGTTGGATGTACAAACAGTTCTATGAATTGTTTGTATGTGTATTCTTTCTGCTCCTTCATTACCATTGTAGTCCAGAAGATGATATATTGTTGATTTCCCTCTTCATCCAATTTTTGCAATGCAAATTTGAACCTGTCTCCCTGAAAATATAAAAAAAAAGTATACTAAAATAGAGGCATATTTAAATATCCTCAGTGTGGAACTTGACAAATTGTTCATGAATGGAATCTGTAAGGAACTGGTTGAAGTTGAATAAGATAGAAGGCCTCGAATCTATGGAGAAAATGGAAAGGAAACATATAATAGCCTCATCTACCCACTGATCTGAGTAATAACCAAGGAGGTAGGAGATACTGATTTGTTGAGATTCAACGAGATGATGAGCTTAGTGAAAATCAAGCACCTTCACCAAGTGGGGCCCGCAAGCTATTTTTAGGTGTATGTCTATTTTTAGACATGGCGAGCATATTCTATAAGTGCAGGATGCTATTTGTAGATGGTTGATCAAGTTGGAAAAATAGATGAGATTTTATTTTTAGAAGATTGGGCGAATTCTATTTATAGATCGCTAATCTAAAATAGATGCATGTCGATTATTATTAGCCCTTAATAATAATCTGACAATAAATATTAACTTATTCTCTTGGAGCACTTTATTTCAGTGAACGGATTTGGAAAATCAGTGGGCTGAAGGAATTACGCAATTCCTAGGGTGGTTGGTGACTCATGCATGGAGGACTCAGTTAGAATTGAAGTGGCAGAGTTGTGAAAGAGTTGGAAGAGTAGTTATGGGAGTTGTTATTTATTTTAACTAAGTTAAGTGAGTTAAACTCAGTTGTGCTAGTTGCATCTAGTTCTAACTGAAGATACACTAGTGAGATTTTAGTGAATCAATTATTTAATTAATTCATAACTAGAGACTCACTTACAACTGAACAAATACAACAATTAACTACTTGCATGTTAGTTTCAGTGGAGACCAGTGGAGAGATAGGTGAAAGGGTGAGATGGACTATCTATTGTGACTATAGTGATGCATTCAATGCAGCTGACACACATTGGAGATGCCAATGAGGATTGTGTAGTCAAGGCAAGGCCAATTCGAATTCACTCAGGGGTCTTCTTCAACAAGGATTGCACAGTGGAGGCAGGCTCTCAGGAGGCAATAAATTGGTGCATAGATATGCAAATTTCTGCATGACAGTGTGTAATGATTGTTGATTGTACTAAGAGCTTGATGTACTAAGCTTTGTATGAGATTATTACATGATCCATTGATATACATAATATATGATAGTTGTGGTTTTTAGCTTTAAGCTTTCTCGTTAAACAACTGTGTTTATGTGCGATTGATTTTGCTTCATATGTGTTTTGCAATTGGCGATTTAATTTCCGCAAAGAACTAAGTGGAAGGATTTTGTATTTAACATAAGTTAATTTGTTAGATCAGGGGAGTCCGGCAATATACATGCATCTTGTATAATTTATACATGATTTGCTTAGTTCTCTCATGGAACATGGAAGATGGATCGGGAGGGTTCTTGTTAAGACAAATGGAGGCCAGGACCGAGTAAAAATTTTGCAATGAGGAAAGAATGGCGATAGTTGCAGAGAGTAGCTTGATAGTGATCGGATTGGTTTACTATCGCTCTATCAACCTGCAGCAAACCTGTACATAATATTGAAAATGACAAGGTTAAAGGTTAAACATTGATTAGGCGTGAATTTATACAGAGATAGGTCGTTTTCCCGTTGATGGTGATGCAAATCCGTTGAATTAACAGTTAGGGATGAATTAAATTCATCAACAGTTGTATTACTGCGGGAATATTTTTAATTGACAACGGTATAGTCCAGGTGGTGTGATGTGACTGGTGCTCAACGAGTAGATTAATGGTTTTCACATAGCAGGGAAAATTGTTTTTCAGAGCTGGTCCGAAGCAGTAAGCAGTTTCAACAGGGGGGTGAAAAATCAGGAGAGGGTGCCACGTTAGCATGGGCCCAAAACACAAAGCCACCTATTTCAGACCCCCCCCGCCCACTCGACAATAAAGTTCAGATGGAGAGGGGGGGCGAAAAATGATATGGGTTGTTAGATGGATGTGCGGGGAATCATATGATGGGACAGATGGAGGGGAGATAATCGTGCAGCGGTGGAAGCATATAAGACATTTTGTCAGGTAGCGAGGGAGGGGGGGGGGTTTAATAAAAGGTAAAAACTTAGGATATGGGAATAATGTGCCTAGTCTTCATTTTCATATGCCAAACCTTTTAGACTTAGGATAAAACTTTTATTCCTTTGCCTTCCTGCACATGAAATAATTTTGTAACTCTAAACACTTAGGATAAACATTTTTCATGTGTTTCAAAGCCACAATGCAATTTCTACCAACCCTTTCATTTTCAATTATTTTTTCTAAGCTAACATTTTTTCATCTCATCTCTTTAGGGTGCATTTGAGCTAGCAAACCCACATATCCTTTTTTCTTTATAACAATCTAACCTACTCTATCACTTATTCCTCCTATTGATTCAGATTAAACTGTTGAATCAATCTCAATTTCTACCTAACTACTGATGTGTCAAGATAAAACTGTTTGACAAATATTCATTCACTAACCTATTTGACATGAAATTCACAAGTATTCCATCATGATTAAGTTGTATGATCAGAACAAAATCTAGTCATTGTGGCATTTTAGACAAGATGCACACAATCTTATTGAATTTTTAACATAATGCAAAGTTGAACACATTCTGCACTATTTCGCTAAAAGGAAATCTTAAGCTAATTTTATTAAAGAACTTCTATAATAAATTCTTTGGAAAGAAAATGAAAGTGAAATCTAATTTCTAATTGCAAAAGATAAAATCATAACTTAAACTTACCAGAAATATTGGTCGGCACACTACATCTTCATGCTTGAAAGAGTTGAATCTAATAACACGACCTCTACCTATATTAGAGATGGATAATATATTGAATTCTATAGGAGGAAAATATTTATGAGAATATAAGGGATGATACTCAACTTCCATTCTTTAGGAATTGTCACCTAGGAAAATCCTAAAGTAATGGGGATGACATTTCCAATTCCAAACACCACGCCTTATACAGTGGCTCTCTATGTAAGTAGAAGATTAATAGCTATTAGCGTTGTTGAAATGAAATGTAAAAAAACAATAGAATGTAATTGATCTATATCATACTGCATATACATGTCAAAGCCAGAAAACTAAATGTAAGCTTTCAAGGGTTCATTTATATGTGGATTTTTCAATGAGACTTGATATCTAGTAATGATAGAAAAGAAAATTGTTTTGTTATGTTTTCGAGCCTTAAATCCACCTAATAATGCATCAATGAATTCATTATGCCTTGAGTCAATTACACAAGATAAACATGATACATCTAATTCATGTTTGACTAATGGGTTAATACCAAACAGTATAAGGCCAAGATGGGCATATTTGTAACCTTGCTCAAGTCCCCACTAGACATCAGAAGGTTTTATTAGAGGAATATAAAACATTCGTTGAGTGAGGCTTACAGAGATAGTTGTTGAGTGAGGATTACAGGGATATTTAATGATAAAACTTAAATGATGATTTTTCTACAAATAATTTTGTTATACATAACTCCCTTGGAAATCTTTATTTTGTCAATAATATCGTCCTCCAAAACCTCTTTCTCAATAATTACATTATTACTTGTTATTAATTATATTATCAAAAATTATCACATCAATATCATACTCTCAAAAAATTTCATATCAATATCATACTCATTAATGAATACCTTATCAACACAATACCAATAGACTCTATATATTCCATGTAATTAATCCCAATAAACTAGCCTAGATGCATCTTAACTCTCGATCTATCAAGCGTCGAGAGGGATCAAATCTCTTGAGGTGCAAACCACTCTTTTGAGTGCAAAACTTGAGGAAAGGTTTGCACTTCGAGATATTTGATCTCTCTCGGAACTTGATAGATCACAGTTAAGATGGATCTAGGCTGGTTTCAGTCATGTGCGTCCAAGTAAAATATATCGAAGATATGATTAATTTTATCAATAATATGTAAATATATCTAATATTAATATAATCATTTCAAATATGCTAAATATGTATGAGATTAACCTGGTCATTTTAATTTTAACTCAGTTTGGTAAGATGATAAATATTATTGGTAACTTTAATGATGAAAAAGGATAAAATAAAAATTTTGAATGCAAAGTGATAATAATAGTTTTGAATGATAGAAAATGTGAATAATAAGAATGTGGTCAATTACAAATAATCTTCATTGTGATCAATATCAATCTATTTTATTCTACTATTCTTATTTTCACCCTTATTATTTTTGTCATCTTTTCATATTGATTATATGAAAAGGACAATTGAAATCGTAAACCATTTAAATCTTTAGCTCCAGATGTTGTAATAAACATCATACCTTGTCTCTTTTGCTCTCCAATATTAATAGGTTGAATTATTATAACACAAAAATCAATGTACATTGTCAATAAATTTTTATGCCTACACTGAAATCAATGTACAGTGTTGTTAACACCATGAAATCGTACAGGCAAAAGCCATTAAAAATGTCAAGCATAAGGTATAGATGAAGATTTTTAGAGAAGAAATACATTAGAGCAGGGATTAAAATTTAAGTTTTTCCTAAGGTTCAAAAGGAAATTAAATGACATCACACCTGCATCAAAGGAATTTTTCAAAGAGTGCGCCTATTCCTTCGATAGCCGTGCGGTTCTGAAGATGGCGAAATGTCACCATCTAGGACCACTTGGCACGCTTGCTTAAGATGATTCTATGACTAGTACTGTCAAGGACAACTGGATTTGAGCCACATTAAGGAGTAAATGCAGCCCACAAAGGAATCCCTCCTCCACTCTTGTGTCACTATCCATCTTGGGCCAAGAGAAGAGGAAGGAATTCAAAAATGTCTATATAAGCCAGCCTTTGGAAGAATAATAGGAGACACATTGTTATGTTGGCAAAATTGCTTCATAGCAAACCAGCTTGCATAGTCCAACATTAGAGGGATTGGACATCTTAGTCCAAGAGACAGAGGTTCACCACTTGATCTTGATTCACCCTCCTTTGAGAGAGGGAAGAGACACTTGTAGGAACTCGAGGGAAGGATACCTCCTTGTTTTGGTTATTTGAGCTCCATAGCTCAAAGGACCCTCTTCAATTGTTTAGCATTGTATATTTTTTACCACCAACACCTAATAAAGGGAGAACTCTCCACTTGTGTTATTAGGTCGTTTGCTCCATCG